>PVIW01016949.1:0-15292 GCA_004026585.1 Noctilio leporinus | reverse complement strand
TTACAATAGCCAAGTGCTGGAAACAGCCTAAGTGCCCATCAGTGGATGATTGGATCAAAAAACTTTGGTACATTTACACAATGGAATTCTATATAGCAGAAAGAAAGAAGGAACTTGTACCCTTTGCAACAACATGGATGGAACTGGAGAGTATTATGCTTAGTGAAATATGCCAGTCAGTGAAGGACAAATATCATATCATCTCACCCATTACGGGACAATAATGAGCAAAACTAACAACAAGCACAACAGAACCAAGTATATGAATATAAGGAATAGGCCTTCAGTGGTCTGGGGGAACGGGGTTGGGGGGAGAGGGAAGGCAGAGGCCAAGAAGAGGAGCAGCTTAGACAAGAACCTAGTATAAAGGAACCATGGACATGGACAACAGGTGGGATTGACTTTGGGGGGAATGGGTGGGTGGGGAGGGGGACAGAGGGGAGCAAAAATGGGATGGATGTAATACAATAACAATAAAATTTCAAAAAAAATGCAGCAAAAATAAATTAAAAAAAAAAAAAAAAAAGCTAAACAAAAAGGAGATAACCAGCTTATCAGACAGAGTTCAAAACACTGGTGATAAGGATGCTCAGATAACTCATTGTAGAGCAATAACAAGAAGAAATGAAGGTTATACGATGTGAAATAAAGAAAAATCCACTGGGTACCAACAGTGAAGGGAAGGAAGCTGGGTTTCAAATCAACAATTTGGAATATAAAGGAGGAAATAACCATTCATTCAACTAGAACTGAAAGAAGAAACAATAATGCAAAAATACCACCACACCACAAAACCTCCACTACTCCACAAAAAAAAAAAAAAATCAAGTAGAGGCTTAGGAACCTCTGGGACAATGTTAAATGTACCAACATCTGAACCATAAGTGTGCTAGAAGAAGAGGAAAAGCAAGAAATTGAAAAGTTATTTTTAAAAAATAAAGAAAAAAATTCCCTAATTTGGCAAAGGAAATAGACATGCAAGTCCAGGAAGCAGAGTCCCAAACAAGTGGACCCAAAGAGCAGCACACAAAGACATATCATAATTAAAATGCTAAAGGCTAAAGATTAAAAGAGAATCTTAAAAGCAGAAAGAGAAAAGAAGAGCATTATCTACAAAGGAGTTCCCATAAGACCGTTAGCTGATTGCTTAAAAGAAACTTTGCAGGCAAGAAGGGACTGACAAGAAGTATTCAAAGTGATGAAACGGGCAAAGCCTTACCCTAACTTAGCTATCTATCTATCCAGCAAAGCTATCATTCAGAAAGGAAGGACAGATAAAATGCCTCCCAGACAAGGTAAAGTTAATAATCACCAAGCCATTATTACGTAAAATGTTAAAGGCACTTTTTAAGAAGAAGAATGTCAAAACTATGAACATTAAATTGCCAAAAATAAGTAAATAAAACTATCAACAACTGAATCTAAAACACACACACACACACACACACACACTAAGCAAACAACTAGCATAGGAACAGAATCATAGATATGGAGATCATCTGGAGGGTTACCAGGGGGAAGGAGGAGAATGGGGGAAATGGTGCAGGGACGAAGAAGCATAATTGGTAGATACAAGAGAGACAGGGGATGTTAAGAATAGTATAGGAAGAAAAAAAAAGAATAGTGTAACAAAGGGTGAAGCTCACGAACTTTTATGCACAATCCATGGAAATGAACTAAGGGGGGCGGGGTACTGGTGGAGGGGGTAAATGGGGAAGAATTGGGACAACTGTAATAGCATAATCAATACAATATACTTAAAAATTAAAAATCACTGTTCTGAAGTATATTAACATAGTAAATGCTTCTGAAATAAACTTAAAAAATTATTTCCCATTTTACACTAAATGGGAAACTAAATGGAAACTAAAGGAAAATATATTTTTCTCTTAATTTAGAAATGGCAGAACTGATTTTTAAGCAAATTAGAAACTACACACAGATAGTTCAAACTTCATGAAAAAATATTTGATGTTAAAATTTACTTTTAATCACAGATCATTCCAGTGATACACCTTCCTAGGTACAGTATTAAATAGATCCTCATGGTCAACTCTTTGGAACTGCTGTCAATTTTTGCTATTAAAATTTATCCTTGTTTCCAGTACTTAAGATGTTGTAGATATCAGATTAGCTAACTTCTTTATGCCAAGATGCTAACTAAATCACCTGTAACCTCTCCCCAAAGTGATTACATTGCAAAGAAACAAGCAAAAATTTGTGTATATGTATAAATGTGTGCACACACACATGCACCCATACTCACAGGACAACAGAAAAGCATTTCAGTGGCCAATACCTCAAATTATATCACACGGACTAGTATCTTCTTTTTCATAAATTTAAGATGACCTCTGATGTACAATGGAGATGAAAATTATAATTATTATATCCCAAATTAACCTATTTTAACATTCTGTTCTTCTCACTTCTACATCTCTACTAGAAAGACAAAGGAAAGAGGGAAAAGGAAATATTGTAACACCTTTTCAAAAAACAACTGTCTTTCAACAAATTTGCAGCAAAGAAGTAGAATAGGAAAAAAACCTGAATATGAGAAGAAGCAAAACAACAGATGAAAAGAATTAGTCATTAGTAATCTGCCACACTTTTTAATAAGTATGTATTTAATCAATATGCTTACATACCGGCAAAACTGCAACCTCGCTAAGAACAGGCATCATCTTCTTTTTATTTACTTGCTCTTGTGGATATTCTCTGAGCCTGCACCTAGGTTGAATCTCAGGAGAGAGTGTGCCTAGAATAAAATATAATCCAAAGTCATTTATAACAGTTTTATAGTTCTGCTTTGACAAGTACTGATTTAAAAACAGTAAAAATGTCCATTGAAGATAATTTTGTAAATCATAATTTCCTCACTGCCAATTATATTTGTTATGGCTTTTAACTCATTAATTAGAAAGAAACATATACACTACATTGAATAAAATAATACTTGGTATTTCCTTTTTCTGGATGAATGATGAAAAGGATATATATTATATGTATTTATACAGACTTAAATCCCACTAGAAAGCATGCTTTTTAAAACACTTTCATTTTAGGTCCTTTTAAAAACTCATCATGTTTGCCCACACTAGCATGGCTCAGTGGATTGAGCAAGCAGCCTGTGAAGTTTTAAAAGACTGGTGGTTCAATTCCTAGTCAGGGCACATCCTGGGTTGCAGGCCCGGTCCCCACACAGCTGGTAGCATGTCAGAGGCAACCATGTATCTCTCATACATTGGTGTTTCTCTCTCCCTATCTTTCTCCCTCCCTTCCCTCTAAAAAAATTTAAAAAATATATATTTTTAAAACACGTCATGCTAGTATACATGTTTCATGCAATCAACTGGAAATAACTTTGCTTATTTCACGTGCTTGTTAATTTTGAAAAACTATGTTTCTAAGGTTATGATTTAACATAATTGTTTCAGATATAAAGTATTAAACTCTGAGAGCAACTGTCATGTCAAAGGAATATGATGTTAAAGCCACCATAATTTCTGGACTGCGTACAGGGCAAACTGCTAAGGAAATTGCAAGCTTCAATAACGTCCCTTTATGTACAGTTTACAACGTGAAGAAGGTATATGATGCTGATCCTGATGCTACCACACCAAGGAAAACGCATAAGGTACGCAAGGATTGCACAAGTCTAGATATTGTACACAGAATCCAGGAGATCATCAATGAAGATCCAGGATGTTTACCTTGACATTTTGAGAGAAGTGATTGTACTGTGGATGAAGCAAGTCGCAAATGGACATCATTTTACCTTCCAACAAGATGGTGCACCAGCACATAATGCCAAAAAGGTGCAAGAATTTCTCAGTTACTAAATTCTGGTCAAAGGAAATCTGGTCACATAGTTCACCAGATGCAAATCCTTTAGTCTATTATGTATGCTGCATTTGTAAGGGAGAAGTTAATAAGCAACCCCATTCCAACAAAGAGGCTATTAAAGCTGATTGAAAACATGATGATATCCACAGATAAAGAAAAGTTAATTAAAGTGTGCTCAAGATTCTGAAGTTGAATAGTCTATTATTGCGGCAAATGGAGACTTTTCTGAATAATTTTAAAAATAATGACTATGTTTATGTATTTATATATAAGAATAAATTTACTTCAAAATATAATACATTTGTGGTATGTTGTTTCACTAAAATTTTGCCAATTAATCACATGTACCCTGTATAATTCAAGAAAAGCCAGAATTTCTGTTGCAAGATGGCAAATTTAGTCCATATTTTAACTTTCTTCCATTCCCAGTTCCTAAAAAGAACCCAAAGAAATTAACTTTTTAAAATATGAAGCACCAATGGTAAAAAGGAAATATATTAAAATGGATTAAAGGGAAATCAAAAATTAGTATAAACAGCCTGTCACTTAACATAAGGAAAAGGAGTGGCTCCTTTGGAAGTAATGTGTATTTCTTCCATCAGAATGCCTGAAAACCACCCAGCTCAGAGCAAATCCCACCAACAGAAGATGGAAGAGAATAAATTAGAAGTTCATAAAAAGTAGTCTCATGAGCTTCTTTGTATCGAAGAAGCTATTCTGTGTAGCTTGTCCATGTAGGAGAATATCTTCCTGACCAAGTATATTAATGTACTAAAAGCTAAAACTGGTAAAATAATGTAATGATGGCACATAAGTAGAAATAGTCAAAAAATATCAATGAAACAAAATACAGTAAGAAACAGACTCCTGGCCAAGATGGTAGCATAGGTAGATATGTTACATCTCTCTCACAACTAGAAGAAACTTAAATCTACCTCAAAACTAAATAAAAATGCAGAAATTTCAGAAAAGCAAACCACATGGAAGTGCAACCAATGAAGAAGTAAAGAAATACTCAGCCAGACAGGCAGAAGGGGTGGAGCCAGGGAGGAGAGTAGCAGTGGCAGCACCGGAGCTGAGGCTGCAGGACAAAGAGCAGTCAAGCATTTGAACCTGGGAAGTGATCCCAGGACATGACCTTGCAGCCCACAGTTCCAGTGCCGGGGAAATACGGAGCCAGCAGCTGGTAGCACAGGGACTGAGACCGTGGTGAAAAGTGCAGCCATACATTTAAACCTGGGAAGTGATCCTGGGGAAAGACTGCACAGACCACATTGCTTCTGACTGTGAAAACCAGTAGGGGTTGGGGCAAAGTAAGAAACTGCCAGCCTCAATGGGCAAATGGCATTGTTTCCTCTAAGACCCCTTGCCACATATAGTGCCAAAATGTGGTGAAATGGGTCATCCCATAATGATGATACCTAAGGCCCCCATCTTTACAATAGGTGTGACTGCTCTACCTAAGATACAGAGGCAAACACAGGAGCCTGTCAAGTTGAGGAGACAGAGAATTATGTCCCCAAAAAGGAAACAAGTCAAGGTTCCAGTGAGAGAACTAAATGATGAGGAGATCGCCAGCCTAATAGCCAAGGAGAGAGCCAACCTAACAGACCCACAGTTTAAAATGCTAGTGATAAAGATGCTGCTTTTAAGATTTTCGTTCTCTTTAACCCTTGGCATTTTAATTATGATGTGTCTTGGTGTGGTCCAATTTGGATCTAGCTTGTTTGAGACTTTATTCTGCTTCCTGGACTTGTATATCTGTTTCTTTTGTCAACTTTGGGAAGTTAGCCTTCATTATTTTTTCACACAATTTTTCAATTTCTTGCTCTTCCTCTTCTTCTGGCACCCCTATGATTTGGATGTTTTTCCTCTACATGTGTTTTATAAGTTGAAGCCTTCAGAAATAATGGCACTTGCAGTGCTCAGCTGATCCCCAGAGTAGAAATTATTATGTCTACTAAGTTGAGGTAAAAAAAATCCTTAGGATTTAAATAATTTTGTAGATTAATATTCTAGCTATTTTTTTAAAGTATCTTTATTTTTTTAATTTATTTTTAAAGATTTTATTTTTAATTATTTTTAGAAAGAGGGGAAGAGAGAGAGGCAGAGAGGGAGAGAGACATTAATGTATGGTTGCTTTTCACCTGCCTCCAGCAACAGACCTGACTGGAAACCTGTTTTGCAACCCTGTTATGTGCCCTAGCTGGGGAATTGAACCTGCGACCTTTGGGTTCACAGGCTGGGGCCTTATCCATTGTGCTA
This sequence comes from Noctilio leporinus, assembly GCA_004026585.1. Taxonomy (NCBI): domain Eukaryota; kingdom Metazoa; phylum Chordata; class Mammalia; order Chiroptera; family Noctilionidae; genus Noctilio; species Noctilio leporinus. The sequence goes on along the minus strand of PVIW01016949.1, from coordinate 9,181 downwards.
CCAGCCAGGGCCTATTCTAGCTATTTTTTGAACTTGTGGTTGACTTCCTATGTGGTCCTAAACTAACCCCTGAACTATTTAAGAGTCTATTGAGGTACAGATTGGGTATGTTCACATTTCAATAATAAAGTTTACTATAGCATTAATTCCTTTTCCCAAGCAAAGGGGTCACTATAAGATTATCAGCAGATTTCTCAAAAGAAATTCCTCAGGCAGGAAGAGACTGGCAAGAAATATTCAAAGTGACAGAAAGCAAGGGCCTACAGCCAAGATTATTCTATCCAGCAAAGCTATCATTTAGAATGGAAGGGCAGATAAAGTGCTTCTCAGACAACATAAAGCTAAAGAAGTTTATCACCATCAAGCTATTGTTATATGAAGTGTTAAAGGGACTTACTTAAGAAAAAGAAAATCAACACTTTGAACATTAAAATGACAACAAACTTTTAAGTATCAACAACAGAATCTAAAAAAAAATAAGAACAGGAGAATCAAGATGGTGGAGAAGTTAAGTGGAGCTACACCAATCTCCCCCCAACACCAAACTGTAATTACAACTTAATTGGGGAGAAATCATCCAGAATAACCAACAGAACACAAATTGGAGAGTCTTATTACCAGAAGAGCTGATTCATCACAACGTGACTAAGGTGCCTAAATCTGATCACAGACTGATTGGATTAACAACTAAAGGAAACACACAAAGATAGTGGATCTCTGGTAGTCTCCAGTTGGCTGACTAGGCCCAGATTGGGACACCAACTGATGTCACCAAGCACAGATCCAGAAAGATTCAATGTAATCCCAATTAAAATACCAATGACAGACTTCACAGAAATAGAAAAAAATACTTCAAAAATTTATATGGAGCCAAAAATGCCCATGAATAGCCACAGCAATCTTGAGAAAGAAGAACAAGGTAGGAGGAATCACAATACCAGACTTCAAACAATACTACAAGGCTACTTACTGTCATCAAAACTGTCTGATACCAGCATAAGAATAGACATATAGATCAATGGAACAGAATAAAGTGCCCAGAAATAATCCCAGGACTCTATAATCAATTAATATTCGACAAAGGGGGAAGGAACATCCAATGGAGTAAAAACAGTCTCTTCAACAAATGGTGTTGGGAGAACTGGACAGCAACATGCAAAAAGATAAAACTAGATCACCAACTTACACTATACACCAGAATAAACTCAAGATGGATAAAGGATTTAAACATAAGCAGTGCCACCATAAAGGTCCTGGAGAAAAATATAGGCAGTAAACTTTTGGATATCCTAAGCAGAAATATGTTTACTGATACTTCACCAAGGGCAAAGGAAATCAAAGAACAAATCAGCAAATGGGACTATATCAAATTGAAAAGTTTCTGTTCAGCTAAAGAAAACACCAGCAAAATTCAAAGGGAACCAACTGTATGGGAAAACATAATTGCCAATGATACCTCAGAGACAAGGGTTTGATCTCCAAAATATATAAAGAACTCATGCGACTCAACACCAGGGAGACAGACAGCCCAATTAAAAAATGGGCAAAGGACCTGAACAGACAACTCACTGAGGAAGATATACAAAGGGCCCAGAGGCATATGAAAGAATGCTCAACATCACTAGCCATCAGAGAGATGCAAATTAAAACTGCATTAAGATACCACCTCACACCTGTCAGAATGGCCATCATCAACAAACAAGTGTTGGCAAGGATGTGGGGCAAAGGGAACCCTGGTGCACTGTTGGCAAATGCAGAAGGGAAGAAGTAAAGGTGAGGTTAAGTGAAACTAAGAATAATACATGTGAAACCAATGGTGAAGGGAAAGAAACCAGAATTCAAATCAATGATCTGGAGCATAAGGAAGAAATAAACAACCAACCAGTACACAAAAAGGAAACAAGAAGGAAAAAAAAAAAAAATATAAGGAGAGGCTTTTGAACCTTTGGGACAAATTTGTAAGACCTGTGCACAGCCGAAATAAATAATAGATAAATCTACTATTTAAAATGGAAAACTCCAAAAAGAATAAGTTGTAGTTCCAGTAGCTTAAAATAAAGTTGAGTTGTATTATTAGAGTGGGGAGGATCTGACTCAAAAACCGAATTCATTTTTCACTATAGGTTTGGCACTGTCTCTAGGGCAATGTTCACAAAAGTGAGTTCTGCAATACCCCATTTCTGTATTTCACAAGAACAGCATTCCAGAGTAAAATAAGTATTAAAGAAGAAAAAAAATCTGCTTAATTTTGCTACAATATATCTAAAACACTATCTTTTAACATGTAATAATTATGTAAGCTATTGGCATATTTTAGATTTTTTGTATTAACTCTTCAAAATCCAGTATGTTCTTTAAATATGTATGGATATAAATATATTTTTGCATGTGTTTGGTAATATTGCAATTCATATTACTTAAAAGAGTAATTCTTTAAACAAATGATTAATGTAGGCATTTTGGAATAATGAAAAGAAAACTTTGTATTATTATGATTTGAGAAGCTGACAAAAGGCAGTAATTAAATGGTAAATTTTCTGATGTGAAAGGAAAAAAGAAAAAGTACACATTGGTGGTTACAGAATAGACAAGGGGATGTTAAGAAGAACAAAGGAAATAGAGAAGCCAAAGAACTTACGTACATGACTCAGGGACATGAACTAAGGTGGGCATTGCTGGAGAAAATGGAGTACTGGGTGGAGTGGGGCAAAGGGGGGAAAACTGGGACAACTGTAATAGCAAAATAAAATATATAAATAAAAACATTAAAATTAAAATAAAAAACTAAACAAACAACCAAAATAGGATCAGAATCATAGGTATGAAGATCATTGAGAGGGTTATTAGCTGGGAGGGGGCAGAGGCACAAATTGGGGAAATGGAGCATGGATTAGGAAACATAATTGGTGGGAAAAAGATAGACAGGGGAAAGTTAATAATAAAGGAAAGGGTGAAGCCAGGGAACTTACATGCAGGACTCATGGACATAAACTAAAGGGGGTGAGATTGCCGGAGGGAAATGGGGTACTGGGTGGAAGGGAGCAAAGGGAAAAGAAATTGGGACAACTATAATAGCATAATCAATAAAATATACTTAAAAATACTAAGAAACAGACATATATCTAGGAATTCAGTATGTAAAAACAATGGTATTGTAAACAGTGGCACTGAGATGAGTTATTCTGCAAGTAATATTGGGAAAGTTGGTTAACCATTTGAGAAAATGACTTTAGAGAACTACCTTCCTATATGCCAAAATATTAGAAAGAGCCCTGGCTGGTGTGGCTCACAGTGGATTGGCAGCAGTCTGAGAACCCAAGGGTCACTGGTTCGATTCCCAGTCAGAGCACATAACTAGGTTACAAACCAGGTCTTCAGACAGGTCCTTAGCTGGAGGCAGGTGAAAGGCAACCATACATTGAAGTTTCTTTCCCTTTCTTCTTCCCTCCCTGCTCTTCTCTAAATGAATAAAACCTTTTAAAAATATATTATGAGATTATTCGTAAAAAGCTATAAATATAGTAAGTGGAAACACAGATCAAAGAAAATACCTTTATGATCTTGACATAGGTAAACTATTTCTAAATTTGAAAGAACTAATAAACCCTAAAAGACCAACCGATTTTGCTATGTATTGATAAAAACTTAAACTTTTGCAAAACAAAATATCCTTAGTATATATTTTTATTTGCTTCTATTTTATTCTATTATTTTTATTGAGGTATAATTGACATATAACATGTCAATGTGCATATGTGAACAATGATGACTTCACTGTACTAGCCAGAGGAAGGGGCAGTAGATGCCACTGACAGAGCATGTGTACTGTGTGGCTGTTGCATCCACAACAAACCGACTAAAACAACAAATCTGCATCAAACTTTGCGTTAAGCTTGAACATTCCTCCACAGAAACTATTGGGATGACTCAAAGGCTGAAGTTTTGGGCAACTGGTGATTGGCAGCTCCATCACAACAATATGCCCACTCATGCATCATGTCTTATGCAGTGTTTTGGTGAAATATCAAATCATCCTGGTGACTCAGCCCTACTACAGCCCAGATTTGGCACCCTGTGCCTTCTGGTTTTTCCAAAGCTAATGTCACTTTTGAAAGGGAAGAGATTTCAGATCTTCGATAAGATTCAGGAAAATATGATAAGGCAGCTGGTGGCAATCAAGAGAACTACGTGAGTCCTTGCTGGTGTTGCTCGGTGGATTGAGCACCCACCTATGAACTGTGAGGCTGCCACTTTGATTTCTGATCAGGGCAAATGCCTGGGTTGCAAGTAGGTCCCCAGTTGAGGGTGTGTGAGAGGCAACCACACATTGATGTTTCTTTCCCTCTCTCCTTCCCTTCCCCTCTCTAAAAATAAATAAATAAATAAATAAAATATTTTTTTAAAAAGAGGGAGAACTGTGTGAGGTCCCAAGGTGCCTACTTTGAAGGGGACTGAAGTGTCATTATCCTATGTACGATGTTTCTTGTATAGTCTTTAATACATTTCTCTATTTTCTATATTACATGGCAGGATACCTTCTGGACAGACCTTTTATGTCAAGATCTGACACATGTCAGATCCTCTAAAATGAGAATACATTTTTTTAAAAGCAAATCTAATTTTAGCTAGTTATTCTAAAGAAATAACCAACAAAGTAGGCAAAGGTATAAGCACTATTCATATTTGTTATAGTATTGGGAAACAAAAAATATAACCAATTCATTAAGTAAGGGTACACTCATCCAAAATAGTATTTAGCAATTTAAAAAGTTGAGGTAGATCAGTATAACAAGGAATGAAATATACTATGTATTATAAAGCTAATTATGAAAAGAAATATTTATATTGGTATACAAAAGTCTAGAAAGATATACAAATACTAAACACTGGAATTGTTGGGAGTAGAATTATAGGGAAGAATATTAGATAGCAATTTTATTTTCCATATAACTATGTATTTTAAAAATAGTTTATACTTTTTTAATAATTAGCAAAAATAATAAAGGTCTATCCATTTAGAAAGGAAAGGAAAGAAAAACTTGGCTAGAATATTAAAACATATCTCTAGCTTTTTCCTATTTGCACTTTACACATCAAAGAATACATTCTAGAGGATAATATTATACACTATCCTTTCCAATTACAAAAAAGAAAAATCACTCTGAGAAGAAATTGTAACTTGCCATTGGGGTATCAGGTGAGGTAATGCGCAATGAATAGACTTTGCAAACTAGAATAAAAAGATCTTCATGGTGTTTAGGAAATTTTTCTTCTATTCTATACCTATCCTCCAAAGTGAAAAATACTCACAGGAAGAAATAATGAAAGGAAATAATCTGCCATTTAAACAGCTAATACAGAATTGATCTTTTTGAACAGTAACAATTAATGACAGACTTTTCTAGATGAATTTTTAAATTGATTCAGAAGTGGACTCAGGACATATGGAGAATTGGTAGCTGAAAGGCCCTTTTTAAAAACAGGTTTATAATAAGGCCTATTATGTGACTATGTTAACTAGACTAATGTAATTAACTAGACTTACTGTGGTGATCATTTCACAATATATATAAATATTGAACCATTATTTTGTAGACCTGAAAATGTTATATGTCAATTATACCTCAATAAAAATAACAGACTAAAAAAAGTAAATAAAAATAATATACGAAGGATATTTGTAACAATATTATCTGAGAGAATCAGTCTGGTTATTAAAAAGTACCATTTACTTTTGCCAATAGGCAGCTTCTTGGGTTAAGCTGGGGTGGGAGAGAAGAGCTATCCAAGTACCACTTCCGTACCTCAGCTGCCCTCTCTAATAGTTAGTTATAAGTGTCTTCCAGAAGCTACAGTGCTCATTGTTGTCCTCATAATAATAGACTTAGAGTCTATTACAAATGCCTGAAAGAAACTAACTCTGTGTAAAGTTAAAGAACAAGACTAAATATAAAAGGAGATAGTAACATGATAATTAAACGCCTAGAAAATTAAAGGGACTACTTACTTGATGAAAAGAACTATTTCTTACCTTTGCATGTTTCATTTATATCAGGATGGAGACTGGACTCAGGTCTAAGAGATGTGTCTTGATCAAAGAGCAACCTTTCAAAGAATAAAATGAAGATACAGATTGCTACCATGTTTCTTAAACAAAGACTAACAATTTAACTGTCAGGTGTCTTTTGCTATTGTTGTCTTTTTGTTTGTTTTTTTTTTAGTTTACTGTCAATTTTATTTTGTATTGGTTTCAGATGTACAGCTGATTAGTTAAGACAATCATATACTTTACAAAGTGTTTCCCCTGCTATTTCCAGTGCCCACCTGGCACCACATATAATTATCGCAGTATCATTGACTATATTCCCTGTGCTGTACTTCATATCCCCATGACTACTGTGTAACTACCAAGCTGTATTTTTTCCTCAAAACCACAGAATATCTTTATTTAAAGATCAATTAAGATTTTATGCTATCTTATGTTTTAGCATTAGTTGGGAACTTAAATAATCTAAAGACAAATTGAAAAATTAGCCACTGGAGAATATCATGCAGTCAGAACGGATTGAGATCTGAAAAATTCAGATAATCCAACTGGTTATTTCCAACATGTTATTTTTTAGTGAAATACATGAAATATACTGAACATTTTCAATAAATGTGATATTGCATTATAATTAATGAAGGTACCAATCTGTACTTCTTAATCCCTTCACCTTTTTCACCAAATCCCCTAAACTCCCTCCCTCCCTTCTGGCAACCATTTCTGTAAATCTGTATCAGTTTTGTTTGTTCATTTATTTTGTTCTTTAGACTCCACATATGAGTGAAATCATATGGTATTTGTCTTTCTTTGACTGACATTTCAATAAGCATAATACCCTCTAGGCCCACCCATGCTATTGTAACAACAAACAATGCAATTAAAAAAATAGGTGAAGGACTGAGCGGACACTTCTCCAAAGAGGACACACAGATGGCAAACAGACTTATGAAAAGATGCTCAACGCCACTAATTGTCAAAGAAATGAAAATTAACACCATAATAAGATATCACCTCCCACCTGTCAGAATGGCTACCATCAACAAATCCACAAATGGTAAGTGTTGGTGAGGATGTAGAGAAAAGGGGAACTCGTATGCACTGTTGGTGGGAATGCAGACTGGTGCAGCCACTATAAGAAACCCGAAACATTAATTTGAAAGAATATATGCACCCCTATGTTCATTCCAGTGTTACTTATAACAGCCAAGTTCTGGAAACAGCCTAAGTGCCTATCAATAGATGAGTGTATAAAAAAGTGGTAGTACAAACATACAGTGGAATACTACTTGGCCATAAAAATGAAACCTTAACTGTCACTTTTATTATATCTAAGCTTGCTAAAATTCTTAGTCATACCACTGTTAGTATGTTGAGATGCTACTTCTGAGATTAGGTTATAAAAAGACAACGGCTTCCATCTTGTCTCCCTCTCTTCTCATGCTTCTTCCCCCCCACGGAAGTTGTCTTGCCATGCTATGAAATGCTCTGCAGAGAAGCTTGTGTGGTAAGAAGGTAAGGGAGGCCTCCAATCAATGGAGATGAACCAAGGCCAGAGAAGAACTGATTCTTAAAGCCACCATGCAGAAAGCAGATCCTTCTCATGAAACCTTGGGAGTCCCTGAACATGGCTTAAGCAACTCCTGGATTCCTGACCCACAGAAACTACAAGTTGATAAATGTGTATTACTTCAAGATGCTAAGGTTTGAAGTTGTTACACAGTAATGAAAAACTAATAAACAGATCAGTCACATGTCCCCAACTGTCTCTATTTTTGTTCAAATCAGGATCCAAACAAGGTGCACACACTGAATTTAGTTGTTGTGTCTCTGAAGTTTCTTAAATCTACAAATTACCCCCAAACTTCCCTATTCCTTTGCAATTTATTTGTTGAAGAAACTGGGCTTTTTCTTGTATGGTTTTCTACATTTTGGATTTACTGATTGCATGTCAATTAACATGTTCCTCTGTCTTGTGTATTTCCTGTAAACTGGTTATTCATCTAATTCAAGTACATGTACTAGTTGGAGAAGCTTATGTGTACTTCCTACAGGATCCTTTTAACAAAGCATGTGTTGGGAAAGACAGTTTTGCGCATGCTGTCTTTAACCACCTTAGGATAGTAACACTTCCTTAATAAGAGATAGAAGAGTCCTCACCCAGGCTGTGCTGGACCTAATAACTTATGTGGGAATACCTTCCTGTCTCAGACAGAATGTGTACTCCTCCTCTATTTTGTTTAAGTTTCATATGGTACTTGGCCAACCCCACTACTATATCTGTTTTCTGTGGGGAGAGGATGAAGCTCTTCATTCTGTGACACAAGAGGGGACTGTGCAAGTCAATGGCCCTGCATCATCAGCTGCTAGACATGGGGGACCAATGCCCACTACTGAAGCTAATCTTGTTCTGTCTCCTCTCTATAGTAAAGTGTCATTCCAGCCAGGACTTTAGTGCATGTGTCTTCACTGGTGACTCTGACACCATGATGTAGTGGGCAGAAGGTCTGGATTTCTACTCCTAGTGATAGGCTACATGCTACTTGCTCAACAATATGGTTATAACTTCTTTTGTCATGTTAGCAACCACCAATGACCATTACCTAGGTCTAGTCTTTATTAGGAGTATATAAAATATTGATATTCTACTTTATTACTTTCTTCACATATTAATGAAAATACATAGTTAAAAAACTTTCACTCATCAAGTGTACATACAAAACCTGATTGGCTCCACCAAAACTTACTCAACCTAATAAGCAAATTTAGCAAAATAGCTGGATATAAAGTCAATATCCAGAAATCAAAAGCATTTTTGTATACCAATAATGAAACAACAGAAATAGAAGTGAAAAAACAAATCCCATTTACCATAGCAACAAGACAAATAAAGTACCTAGGAATCAACTTAACTAAGGAGGTAAAAGACCTGTACTCAAAAAACTACAGAACAATGAAGAAAGAAATCAAGGAAGACACAAATAAATGGAAGCATATACCATGTTCATGGATGGGAAGAATTAACATCATTAAAATGTCCATACTACCCAAAGCAATCTACAGATTCAATGCAATCCCAATTAAAATACCAATGACAGACTTCACAGAAATAGAAAAAATACTTCAAAAATTTATATG
>PVIW01016948.1:0-15295 GCA_004026585.1 Noctilio leporinus | reverse complement strand
GTTTTGATGACAGTAGCCTTGTAGTATTGTTTGAAGTCCGGTATTGTGATTCCTCCTACCTTGTTCTTCTTTCTCAAGATTGTGGTGGCTATTCGTGGGCGTTTTTGGCTCCATATAAATTTTTGAAGTATTTTTTCTATTTCTGTGAAGTCTGTCATTGGTATTTTAATTGGGATTGCATTGAATATGTAGATTGTTTAAAAGATTTTTATGTATTATTTTTAGAGAGAGGGGATGGGAGAGAGGCAGAGAAGGAGAGAGACATCAATGTGTGATTGCCTTTCACCTGCCTCCAGCTACGGATTTGGCAGGAGAACTGGCTTGCAACCTGGTTATGTGCCCTGGCTGGGAATCAAACCAGTGACCTTTGGGTTCGCAGCCCGTCACCTTATCCCCTGTGCCACCAGCCAGGGCAGATTTTTTAATGTATTTAGGTTATTTTGTATGAGGTGCATATATGTTTATAAGGGTATGGCCTCTTGTTGGTTCAGTCCATCAGTATTTTGTCTGACCATCTTTGTCTCTTTTTATGGCCCTTATTTTAAAACCTATTTTGTCAGATATAAGTATTGCTACCACACTTTTTTCCATTTGTAAGGTATATTTTATCCACCTTTTTACTCTATGCCTGTGGAAATCGTTTGCTGTATGCTGGGTCTCCTGTAGATAGCGTATACATAGATCATATTTTCTTATCCATTTGGCTATACTGTATCTTTTGTTTGGAGCATTTAATCTATTTGTGTTTAAGGTTATTATAGCTAAATACTTATTTATCACCATTTTTATATTATACCATGTTTTTCTCTATATTTCTTTTTCTTGAAGTATGTCCTTTAATTTTTCTTGCAATGCTAATTTAGTGGTAATGAACACCTTTAATGTTACTTTGACTGGGAAGCTTTTTATTTGGCTTTTGATTTTAAGTGATTGTCTTGCTTGGTAGAGCAGTCTATGGTGCATGTTCTTAGCTTTCATCACTCTGAAACTTTTCTGGCCTCTAGTCTTTCTGTTGAGAAATCAGCTGAGATTCTATAAATGAGGATTTCCTTGTATGTAACTGATGATCTCTCTATCTTGCTGCATTTTTCTCGTGGTCTTCAAGCTTTGCCATTTTAATTATAATGTGCCTTGGTGTAGGTTTCATTAGGATCCTCTTGATTGGAACCATCTGTGCTTCCTGAACTTACGTGCCCTTTCCTTCACAAGGTTAGGGAAGTTTTCTCCCATTATTTCTCCAAATGGGTTCTCTATCCCTCTCTCACACTCATCTCCTCTGGCACTGCTATGATGTAGATGTTGTTATGCTTTATGATGTCCCAATGATCCCTTAGACTTTTCTCTTAAGTTTCTTTCAATTTCTCTTTGAGTACTTTGGGTACTGTCATCCTGTCCTCTAATTTGCTCATTGAGTCATCTGCTTCATCTAACCTACAGTTGATTCCCTCAAGAGAATTTTCCACTTACGATATTGTAATCTTCATTTCTGACCAGTCCTTATTAATGGTTTCTGTATCCTTTTTAATGCTTACTGTGTATTTTAGTTCTCACTGAGATCATCCATTCTTTCCTAAGATCTCTGAGAATCCTTATAACCATTATTATAAGCTGTGCATCTAGTATTTGTGTTGCTTCCATTTCATTTATATTTTTAATTTTTTGTGGGGATTTTTGATGTTCTTTTGCTTTGGTCATTTTTCTTTTTCACCCCAATTAATTTCTGTGTGTTTATGTAGGTGTGCTATGTTTCCCAAAACTGACTATTTTATGATAAAGGTGTCTTGCATGGGTCAGTTGTGAAATTTTTTGAAACACCTTAACTCTGTGGTCCAGGTATGTGGACTCTTGTGGGCTCTGTGTCCCCTTTGTTGTAGTTGCTCTTGGCTCTTTTGGGGATAGAGTTTTCCCTTTAGGCTGTGCAACTATAAGAGTAACATTCAACCTCTGTGTGTGAGATTCTGTGCAGTTGCTCCCCTTGACGTGACATTATTTCCAGCAGGGTCTGGAGCCTGTAAGATTCCCCTTTTGCATATACTGTTTGTTGGGATTAATTATTTCTAGCTTTGGTGTGGGCTGAAATCTACCACTAATTTTCTTGGTTTGGGGTCTAGTTCAATGGGGTTCAGATACATGTCACTGTCAGGTGTTGTGTTACTAGCTCTAGGCTGTCTCTCTGTAGCTACCAGACTGTTCACTGCTTGTGTCTGTGTCTACTGGACCTACTTGTGCATGTGAGGGGTCAATCTGTGTAAAAGAGTCAAGTTGCATCCTGTTGAAACTCTGTGGCAGCTCTGTATAAGAGCTGAGGCTCCCTGAGGTAGGTCTCCCCCTTTCAGCCATTCTGCCCCTCCCTGAGGTTACCTGGTTATCCTTCTAAGACTTTTGATGCAGTACTGAAGGATGAACCAGGACCTACAGAGATAAGGCTAGCCACTTTGTTAGCTGTGCAGTCTGCAGGGCACTTAATGAGAGATTTTTTTCTGTTCTTTTATTCTGGGGCATTTTTCCTGGTCTCCCCATTTTGGCTGCCTCCTTGTATTTGTTTCTGTGTATTATATGGATCTGTTTTGTCTATATTTTTGGCAGGGTGGCCTAATGTAGTAGCTGTCTTATGAGATCCCGTGGCACAGTCTTCCTGGTTACCTAGGAATGGGGACTATCTGGGGACTCTAGGAATGTCCTTTATTTGGGTTATGTCAGTCTTGTGTTGTAGTTGAGCCTTCATTGCTATTGGCTTTTTCGTTGTTCAGATTGGCAGATTGTGAGGAAGTGCCCGAAGGATTATGAGCTGCTATATAGGTACTGGTAACGTGAAGTGGAAGTCCCTTGATCAGTGTCTGGTGCCTGCCAAGATCTCTTTTTGGATGCGCTGTTGTAAAATTAATTGGATCCTGCTCTAATGTTGTCTGAAGCTCAACAATGAACCAGTCAGTGTATTGGTTCTGGGACTCTTGGGACATTCTCTGGTGCAAGTCAATGTACATGTAGCCTATCACTAGCCTTGGGAAACCCATTTAGAGCTACAGAGTGATCCACAGTGTGTGGCTGCCTCTGCTAGACTTGGGTGTTCATGGGAAGGATCAAGCTGTATACAGAAGCTGGCTTCCACCGGCCCCAAACCAGGAGATGGTCAGCCAAAGGCCCAAGGCACCCCAAGCTCCATGTCCTCCTGCCTTGACTGCCAGCTGACTATTAGACTCAATCACTAAAAGAGCCTCTGGTAGTTGCATTACGTAGGTTCTCAGCGAGTCACCAGGTAGGGGTGAGGGTTGTTCAGCAGATTGATTTAAAATCAAACTCTGCTATTTCTGATTCTGAAGTCTCAGGGTACACTTCACTAGCTGCTACCCACCTAGAGCCACAGAACTTTGTAGTGAGCTGGGAGGGAGTCATCAGAGTGAGGCCAGTAGAGTTTATCAGTTCTAAAAAGATCAATATTCGGTTGTGTAAAGTGGGGGTTCCGCATTGATTGGGCATATGAGTGAAAAACAGCCCCTGTACTAGTGCCACACAATTCAACCTGTCCTGGATTTTGCCTGGAACTCCTAGAGTTAAGCAGTATCATGCTGCTGAGAGTTAGAGGACTGTATGGCTAATGATCTTCAGCAAAGCAGAGGTGCTCATCATCATTACAGGAAGGTGGGGGAAAGGCCCCTGCCTCAGAGCCATGCAACTTAGTCTGTCCTGGTCTCTGCCTGGACTTTCTGAAGAGTCCAACCTCCCTGCAAAACTAGACTATCAAGAGTCAGAAGGGTGGCACTATCAAGAATCTTATGTGGAGAAGGTACTGGCCAGGAGCATGGGAAGGTGGGGTAAATGGCCTTCACCTCAGAGCTACACAACTCAGTCCCCCTTTGTCTGCCTAGACCTCTATAATCCAGGCCCAGGCTGCTGACTTATTCGAAGAGGGTAAGTTCCACAGGGTGGGGTGACAGGAAATCTAGAGGGTGGGTCTATTTTATTACCTCAGGCTGATGCCATATGGTGGGGAATGCCCCACCCAAAAAAGATGGCCTGTGCATGTAGGAGAGGTACTCAGTATAGGTCCCTGGTGGGTATTTCTTCAACTCTCAGCCACAATCCCCAGTCTCTTCTCACATGACTAGTTTGCTTCACACTTCCTCTGTCAGAGCCCGTGGTGAGTGACTGGCAATTAGATTTTGTTCACTGGCCCTTTGTGAGGGTGTCTGGTTCTCCAGCAGACTCCCATCTGTCTCTGGCAGACAGTCTGCACTGATTTTCACAACCATATGTTATGTGGGCACCTGTTCTGAGCTCTGGTTCTCTGGGCTTAGGAGCATTGCATTGGGTTGAGATCCCATGCCCTTTAGAGGGAATATTTGCAGTTTAAATCTCTCTGGGTTTTCAGCTGCCCCCTGGGAGCATGGCTAGCTTTTTTCTCATCTCTGCCTTTCTTATCTTGATGTGACTTCTTCTATAAACCCTTGGTTATAAGACTTCTGTTCAGCTAGTCTTCAGCTGGTTATTCAGGTTGATTGTTCTATATTTAAGTTGTAATTAAAGCTGTATTCTGTATATTTCACCATTATTTTGGATCATCTTTTAAAGTTTTAATGTCTTTGGAAAAGTGCTTATTTTGTTCATTGATTTTTTTTGTTCATTAAACTGCTTATCTGTTTTTTAATATCTGTTGAACTGCAATGTTGAAATCTCTGTCATTTATTTATATGACACACCTTCATATTTTTAAGTTTATGTTTTGGAAATATAAAATTTTTCTTTTTTAGCTGCCTTTCACCTTGGTTATTCATGGTATTTGATGGATTCCTTCTCTGCCTAGGTATCTATGTGTAAGTGGCACTTCTCTAGTAGATTGATGTCTTTCCATTATTTTTCCCAATAGGTGGCACTAAAGCACAAATGTTTTAATTCTCTTGCAATGCTCTCACTTTCGGATTTCTGCAGGGTGTTAGATGTCATATGTGGACATCTACTCTATCTTCAAATCGTCTTGTCTCCAAACACCAACCTTCTGGGGAATGTGGTGGGCAGTGGGTTCCAGATCTGTGAAATCCCAACGCTGTCCTCAGAAGCCAGATGCAGCTGACATTGTTGCTGCTTTGAGGGGGTGGGGGCATTCTTAGAGGCTGGCTGGTGCCTTTGTGCTTTGTGACTTTTTCTGCTCAGTATTGGTGACTGGCAGACCTTAGCAGCCTCCCCTCTGTATCTCCTTGTTCCCAGGATTAGCCACAGAGCATGCCTGTCACTCAGGAGGGAAATATTTCTGTTATTTCAATTCTCAGATATGCAGATAGTGCTCTGCAACCCCATACTCACTGCTATAGTTTCTTCTTAGGCCTGCTGCTAGCTCTGGGAGGAGGGTGAACGGAGGCAGCCTGGCTCTGTGGCTTTTTCTACCTAGTGATGGTGATTGCCTGATGACCATGACTATACATACCTCTGTGCTTTGTTTGTGCCCAGGTCACTGAATTCAGCTGACCATAGGAATGCTTGCAGTTTCTCTCTGCTCCTCCCAGCTGAAGGGCATATCGGTAGTAACCTGAACACTTCCCTCCCCAGATACCCTCAGTGAGCTCTAGCTTTGTCAGTGGCACAGTCTCAGCTCTTCACTTGTTCTTCCTCTTTGGTTTGTTTCCACTCTATTATCTTCAGGTATTTAAATGCACAGGCCTCTTAATGTATTCATGTATTGAGCAGATTCCTTTGTTGAATTATAGCTGTTTAAATAGTTGTAACTTCATGGGGAGAGACCAAAGGGACCTCTCATGCTGCCATTTTTCTGACATCAATCAATTGTTTTTTAAATATTGTTTCTTATATTAACATTTTCAACAGATGGCATACATTTATAATAATCAGTTTAATGTGTTTGCTCAGTTTAACATGGGTTTCAGTTCTAGGTTGATTTCAATTGATCGATTTTGTCATTATGGGTCATATTTTACTGCTTTAGATTTTAAGGGTCTTGAATATTTCTGTGTTCTATGAAATACTCCTAAAACTTGTTTTTGGAAGAATTAAGTTACTCCAAAATGGTTTGGTTCTTTCATGTTTGTTTTTCCTTTGTTCATAGTTAATTATTCCCCACTAATGAGGCAATACTTTTCTTTGTGATCTATTCACTGCCCTGTGAATCTTAAAGTGTTCTAGTCTGGCTAGTGGAAATAGGCAGCCTTCCTGGCCCTAGATGAGTGCCAAGGACTGTTCCTTTTAATCTTTAAATGGCTCTTTCTCCAGCCTCTGGTAGTTTCCTAAGTTGTATATGTTGATTATCTTATCTAAATACTCTGTGGGCCCAGTTTAGATATCCAGGTTTGTACCTGCATGCATCTATCTCTTCAGTATTCTCTTCCTGCACCTCACTGGACTCAGATTTCTAGCTTCAACTTAGGTAAACTAATGGAATCTGAGTTACTCAGCTCTGTCATGGTTTTGAAATCATTTAGGTAAGCTGGGGCAATCATGGGGCCTGCATTATTTGCTTTTCAATTCTAAGGAATCGTTTATCTTTGTTGCCTGATGTCTGCTATAAATAAATATTTGTTTCACACTTTGCTCTTTTCATGCTTTTTGTCTTATTATTTTAATCGTAATCCATTAGTATTTTATGTACCTTTACTTTTTTCCTTTATCTTCCTTTACCAAAGCTTCATTAAAGCAGAGACTGTGTATCACTTATTTCTAGATACATATACTCTCATACATAGCACAATGCCTGGCACACAATGGGCATTCAGTAAATAGTCTTTGAATAAAGAATGATCACTTATGGTTTAAATTAATTAGTTGGAGTTGGTGATTTATTGCATTTAGTATTAATAGAAGAGAAATGTAAGGTAATGTTTAGGTTTCTGGTTTGTACACCCAGGTGAATTTGGGGGTCATTCACTGATATAAGGAGTACAGTTGAGTACTATATATTTAGGGCATTTTAATGAGCAAAGATTTAAACATACAGAATTTGAAATACTCATAAATATTTAAACATGTTTCTAGTAAAAATTTGGAGATGTAGAGCTATAACTTTGGAGAGAGATTATGATTGAAACATAATATAACATTATCCGTGTCCATAAAGTGATTGAATTAACATGAGAAAATTAGATTCCCTAGGGCAGTTGATTTCAACTGGGAATGATTGTGTCTCCCTAGACAGCATCTAATATACTGTCTGGAGATGTTTTGGTCATCATAACCAGGGGGAAGAGAAGTGAGGAGAGGAGTGCAACTGGCATCTATAAGGAACCTAAACATCTTACAAATTACAGGAGAGCCCTCCCAAAACAAAGAATACTTTAATCCAAAATGTCAATAGTGCTACTATTAGGAAGCGTAGAGTTTGTAGACACACTCTCCTGGATGATCTCTTGCCAATTTGGCAGCACTAGCATCTTTTTCTAAGGTTTCTCCAATAGCACAACACAGAGTCCATGAACTGCATTCCCCAAAATCTCCTTCTCTGTTTGCTTTGTAGTTAGGATTTGCCAATGAGAGGCACCTACAGGCAGATTTTAGATTCATCTAGGTGAGTTATTGGGAACCACAGGATTTCTCATTTCAGACCAAAGTATTAAGAGTTTCCAAGAAATACTTTAGTAGGGTTTTCAAACATTTTTCTATAAAAGACTGAATAAATACTTTAAAGTTCATAGGCCACAAATAATGTCTGTTGTATATTCTTTTTTATTATTTTAATAAGCCTTTAAAAGTGTAAAAGCCATTCTTAGCTCATTGGCTATACAAAAACAGATGATGAGCCACATACCAGTTTGCCAACTTCTGTGCATGCTTTCGTGAATCATCAAACTTCTGGCTAAAATAATGTCATCCCCTTTTCTGGTTATTGGTGGCAACTTCTGTGAGCTTCCCAGCTCTTATTACAATTGAGTAAACTGATAAATAATATATTATACTCTTCATAATAAAATATAGACAGGCCTTCATTTTTATTGCCAAATAGATAGATATACAAAGCACTGTGTCTTCACATTTATTTTGACTAATATACAAATTCATTGCACCTGCAAATATTGTTTCTTGTTCAAAATATCATTTTTTACAATATGAGCCTGATGATATAATGTTGCTTATTTTAATAAGAGGATATGTGTCTTTTATAAGTGATAATTCATGTATGTTAATTTTTTTATTTCATAGGAATTTGGTGACAAAGTAGCACTAAATGACATGTCCTTGAATTTATATAAGGGGCAGATCACTATTCTTCTAGGAGAAAATGGAGCAGGAAAAACTACAACCTTGTCTATTCTCACAGGTATGTATTCAGCCCTGTTCTGAGCAGAAGTCATGTTCCTTATAAGACTGTAAATCATTCATCAACATCTGGTGTTGAGTATGTTATTTCAGTGTTTGTGTTATTACATTTTTCATTATTTACTACCAATATGCTTAGGTGATGTAATAATTTTTTATTCAGTGAAATATTTTATATACAGATTTTTAAATTTTTTAAATTTATTTTTGTTGTAGTAATATAAAAATGTTTTATTTTTGCCCTATTGTGGTCCCCTGCTCCTCCCTCCCCATCCCCTCTCCAACAGTAATCCCCACCTCATTGTTCATGTCCATGGGACTTTCACATTGGCTCCTCCACTAAACCCTTACTCTAATTTCCCCCAACTCCCCCCAGTCACCATCATTCTGCTCCTTGTTTTTCGATGTCTCTGATTTTGCTCTGCTCATCTGTTAGTCTCCTGTATTAAGTGAGATCATTTGCCTTTTGCTGTCTGACTTATTTCACTAAACATGATACTCTCCAGACCCACCCATACTATTGCAAATGGTAGGAGTTCCTTTTTTCTCTCTGCTGCATAGTACTCCATTTGTAAATGTGCCAAAGTTTTTCGATCCTTTAATCCACTGATGGGCATTTAGGCTGCTTTCAGCACTTGGCTATCATAAATAGTGCTGCTATGAACATAGAGGTGCACAGGTTTTTCTGAATTGGTGTTTCAGAATTCTTTGGGTATAATCTTAGCAGTGGAATTGCTGGGTTATAAAACAGCTCTATTTTTAGTTTTCTGAGGAAGTTCCACATGTTTTCTGTAGTGGCTGCCCCAGTCTGCATTCCCACCAGCAGTGTACTAGAGTTTCCTTGTCTCCACATCCTCACCAGCACTCGTTTCTTGATCTGTTGATGATGCTATTCTGACAGGTGTGAGGAGGCACTTCATTGTGGTTTTAATTTGCATCTTTCTGATGGCTAGTGATGTTGAGCATTCTTTCATGTGTCTACAGGCCCTTTGTATGTCCTCCTTAGCGAAGTGTCTGTTCAGGTCCTTTGCCCATTTTTTAGAATTTAATTTTATTGTTGTTTTATTATATCCATCCCTTTTTTCCTTCCCTCTGTCCCCTTCCCCACCCACCCACTCTACCCCAAAGTCAATCTCACTAATCTCACTTGTTGTCCATGTCCATGGTTCTTCCATGCTAGTTTCTTGACTAAACTGCTCCCTTTCTTTGCCTCTGCTTCCCTCTCCCATCTCCCTCCTCCCCTCTGCCCACTGAAGGTCTATTCATTGTATTCATAAATCTGGTTCTGCTTTGCTTAATTGTTTGTTTTGTTCATTATTGTCCTGTAATGGGTGAGATCATATGGTATTTGTCCTTCACTGACTGGCTTATTTCACTAAGCATAATACTCTCCAGTTCCATCCATGTTGTTGCAAAGGGTAGGAGTTCCTTCTTTCTTTCTGCTGTGTGGTATTCCATTGTGTAAATGTACCAAAGTTTTTTGATCCAATCATCCACTGATGAGCACTTAGGCTGTTTCCAGAACTTGGCTATTGTAAAGTGCTGCTATGAACATAGGTGTACATAGGTTCTTATGGATTGGTGTTTCAGGGTTCTTCAGGTATAGTTCTAGTAGTGGAATTGCTGGGTCAAAAGGCAGTTCCATTTTTAGTTTTGGAAGGAAATGGCATACTGTTTTCCATAGTGGCTGTACCAGCCTGCATTCCCACCAATAGTGCACCAGGGTTCCCTTTTCCCCACATCCTCGCCAACACTTGTTTGTTGACTTGTTGATGATTGCCATTCTGACAGGTGTAAGGTGGTATCTTATTGTGGTTTTAATTTGCATTTCTTATGTCTAGTGATGTTGAGCATTCTTTCATATGCCTTTGGGCCCTTTGTATGTCTCCCTCAATGACTATAATAAGAACACTTTAAAGCATTCATAAGTTAAAGTTGGTTCTTATCCATTCAGCTGCCCTATGTCTTGGGATTGGTGCATTTAATTCATTTACCTTTTTACCTGTGTTCTTGTCTGTCTCTCTGTTTCTTCATCTTCTTAAAGCAGACCCTTTAGCATCTCTTACAATAATGGTTTGGTGGAGATGTATTCTTTTAGACTTCTTTTGTCTAGGAGACTCCTTATTTCACCTTCCATTCTGAATGGCAGCCTTGCTGGGTAGAGTATTCTTGGTTGCAAGCATTTGTTTTTCATTGCTTGCAATATTTTTTGCCATTCCCTTCTGGCTTATTGTGTTTCTGTTGAGAAATCAGCTGATGACCTTATCAGAGCCCCCTTGTATGTTATTAGCTGTTTCTCTCTTGCTGCTTTTAGGATTCTCTCCTTGTCTTTAAAATTTGCCATTTTAATTATGATGTGTCTTGGAGTGGACCTGTTTGATTTCATCTTCCTTGGGACTCTGTGCTTCCTGAGTTTGCATGACACTTTCTCTCCTCAAGTTAGGGATGTTTTCTATCATTACTTTTTCAAAGAGGTTTTCTATCCCTTGCACCTCCTCTTCTCCATCTGGTATCCCTATGATATAGATATTCTTATGTTTCATGTTGTCCTGCAGCTCTCTTAAAACCTCTTCACTCTTTTTCAATCTTTTTTCATTTTGTTGCACTGCCTGGTAATTTTTTTCTTCATTGACCTCCAGCTTGATGATCTGATCCTCTGCTTTCTCTAGTCTGCTTTTGATTCCTTCTACTGTGTTCTTCAATTCAGAAATTGTATGAATTTCCTCCTGGCTCTTATTAATGGTTTCTATGTCCTTTTTAATGCTGGTGTGGTTCTCAGTAAGTTCCTTGTAGCTTTCCTGGAGTTCTTTGTAGTTTCCCTGGAGTTCTTTGTAGTTTTCTTTGAGCTGGCTGAGCTCATTAAGCTTCTCTATCATCATTATTTTGAATTTCATGTCTGATAGTGTGCTTGCCTCTACTACAGTTTGCACTCTTCCTGGGGATTTCTCTTTTCCATTTGCTGAGGGTTTATTTCTTTGTCTCCCCACTTTAGGCGACTCTTCGTTTGTTTCTGCTTCTTGGATTGGTCTGCTTTGACTTACTTTCTTGGTGGTGTGACCTTCTGTGATGTAGAGGTGCACATTTTTTACTTCATGGATCTATGCTTGGTGACATCAGCTCATCCCCCAGTCCGGACCTAGTCAGCCAGTTGGAAACTACCAGAGATCCACTGTCTTTATCTGGCTCCTTTAGTTGTTAATCCAATCAACCTGTGATCTGAGGTCAGGTTTAGGCACTGCTGGGTGGGGTGGATTAATTCCTATGGGTGGGGCTGTGGCTTCCCCTGAGGCTACTGCCCTTTGGAGAAGAGTGGTCTGCTGGCTGTATGGGGGATGGGTCAGCACTGGACTCATGGGCTGCTCCCTCAACTCTCCCCCTAAAGCCACTGACCCAAACCCTCCTTAAGTGTCTCTAGTTCACTGTGCCCTCCCTCTGCTGGAGCCCAGGGTAGGTGGGTGCCACTGCATTTTTATGCATGGTCCCTTTAAGAATTCAGTCTCAGCCCTGGCTGGTAGCACAATGGATAAGGCGCCGGCCTGTGAACCCAAAGGTCGCAGGTTCGATTCCCCAGCCAGGGCACATAACCAGGTTGTAAACCAGGTCTCCAGTCAGGTCTGTGGCTGGAGGCAGGTGAAACGCGACCATACATTGATGTCTCTCTCCCTCTCTGCCTCTCTCCCTTCCCCTCTTTCTAAAAAATAATGAAATAAAATCTTTAAAAAATAAAAAAAATAAAAAAGAATTCAGTCTCTTTGTCAAGATGGCTAAACCTGGCTGCTTTTTGCTTTTCACAGCCGAGTGCTGTTTTACCCTCAGCTTTGTTGCTGTAGACTGGGGAGCCCAGTTGGAGGGAGAGGGGGTAGGTCCCATCCTTCTCAGGTGGAACCCCAGTTGCTAAGATGTTTCTCTGTCCCTTCAGCTGTGGCCTATGGGAGCCCCACCAGCCCTCTTGCATCTCCGCACTTCCTACCAGTCATGTTGTGATGAAATTGGCACCTCTGTTCTGTCCCAGGTAATAAGACTTCTCTCCAATTGGTGTTCTGTTGGTTATGCTGGATGATTTTTCCCCAATTAAATTGTAATTCCAGTTTGGTGTTGGGAGGAGATTGGTGTAGCTCCACTTACTCCTCTGCCATCTTGGTTCTCCCTGGCTGCTGGGTCATCTTAATAGCCCTTTGCCCATTTTTTAATTGGGTTGTTATCTCCCTTGTGTTGAGTCGTATAATTTTTTTAATATATTTTGGAGATCAAACCTTTATCTGAGATGTCATTGGCAAATATGTTTTCCCATATGTTTTAATTTTGCTGATGTTTCCTTTAGCAGAGCAGAAGTTTTTCAGTTTCATGTAGTCCCATTTGTTTATTTGTTCTTTTATTTCCCTTCCTCTGGGCAAGATATCACTGAAATATTGCTGCAGAGGATAACTGCTATTTTTCTGCCTATGTTTTACTCTAGGACTTTTATGGTGGCACAGGTTATGTTTAAGTCTTTTACCCATCTTGAGTTTATTCTGTTGTGTGGTGTAATTTGGTGGTCTAGTTTTATTTATTTATTTATTTTCATGTTCCTGTCCAATTATCCCAACACAACTTGTTGAAGAGGCTATTTGCACTCTATGTTATGTCCTTCCCTCTTTGTCAAATATTAGTTACCCATAGAGTCCTGGATTTATTTCTGGGCTCTCTATTCTATTCCAGTGTTCTGATTGTTCTTGTGCTAGTACCAGACTGTTTGGAATAAATGGCTTTGTAATATAGTTTGCTATCCAGTATTGTGATTGCTCCTACTTTGTTCTTCCTTCTCAAGATTGCTTTAGCTCCATATAGATTTTTTTTTTTTAATTTGTTCTAGTTCTGTGAAGTATGACGTTGGTAATTTAATAGGGATTGCTTTGAACCTATAGATGGCTTTGAGTAGTATGGACATTTTAAAGATGTTAATTCTTCCCATCCATGAACATTGTATATGCTTCCATTTATTTGTATATGCTTCCATTTAGTTGTATATTCCTTAATTTCTTTCTTCAGAGTTCTGTAGTTTTCCAAGTACAGATCCTTCACCTCCATGGTTAAGTTTATTCCTAGGTACTTTAGTTTTCTTATTGCTATAGTAAATGGATTTGTTTTCTGCTTTCTTTCTCTGATGTTCCATTGTTGGTGTATAAAAATGCCTTCAGTTTCTGGATATTGACTTTGTATCTGGCTATTTTATTAGGTTGAGTAGTTTTTTAGTGGAGTCTATAGGGTTTTGTATGTACACTATCACATAATGTACAAATAGGGACAGTTTTACTTCCCCCTTTCTAATTTGGATGCCTTTGATTGCTTTTTCTTGTCTGATCACTGTGGCTGGAACTTCTAAAACTATATTGAATAGAAGTGGAGAGAGTGGACACCCTTGCCTTGTTCCTGATCTTAAGGGAAAGACTTTCGGTTTTTGCCCATTGAGTATGATGTCAGCTTCAGGTTTCTCATATATGGCCTTTGTTATGTTGAAGTATGTTCCTTCTATTCCCATTTTGCTGAGGATTTTTATTATAAATGGGTGCTACACTTTGTGAAATGCTTTTCCAGCATCAATTGATATGATCATATAGTTTTTGTCTTTCATTTTGTTTATGTGGTACATTACACTTTTTCATTTGTGAATATTGTACCATACCTGCATCCCTGGGATGAATCCCATTTGATCATGGTACATGATGTTTTTAATATATTGCTAGATCCAGTTTGCCAATATTTTGTTGAGGATTTTTGCGTTTATGTTCATCAGCAATATAGGCCTGTAGTTTTTTTTCTTAGTTGTGTCTTGACTGGGATTGGCATAATACTGGCCTCATAGAAGAAGTTTGGGATTCTTGTCTCATCTTGGATTTTTTGGAATAGGTTGAGAAGGATAGAAGTTAGTTCTTCCCTAAAGGTTTCATAAAATTCACTCTAGCCATCTGCTCCAGGGCTTTTGTGTGCTGGGAGTGTTTTGATTACTTCTTCAATTTCACTAGCTATTATTGGTCTATTCAGGCTGTCGGCTTCTTCCTGATTCAATTTTGGATGATTATATATTTCCAGAAATTAGTCCATTTCACCCAGGTTGTCAAATTTTTTGTCATATAGTTGAATGTAGTAATTTCTTACAAACTTTTGTATTTCTGTGGTACTGATTGTGACTTCTTCCCTGTCATTTCTGATTTTATTTGGGTCCTCTCTCTCTCTGTCTCTCTCTCCTTTTTTTTTTTTTTTTCCCCCTTGATGAGTCTGGATAATGGTTTGTCAATTTTGGTTATTTTTCCAAAGAACCAGCTCCTGGATTTATTGATCCTTTGAATTGTTCTTTTTTGTCTCAATGTCATTTAATTCTGATCTGATCTTGATTATTTCCTTCCTTCCTCTCACTTTGAGTTTTGCTGTTGTTCTCTTCCTCCTCCTCTGCTCCTTTTCCTCCTCCTCTTCTTCTACTTCTTCTTTTCTTCTTCTTTCTCTCATCTTGTGGCCATAGGGTTAGGCTGTTTATGAAACCTTCTTCAGTCCTTTCTAGGTAGGCCTGTATTGCTATCAATTTCCCTCTCATGAATGCATTTACTGGGGCCCATAGGTTTTGGATTGTTGTGTGTTCATTTTCATTTGTTTCCAGAAACTTTTTTTTTTTTACCTTTTTTTTTTAATTTTATTGTTGTTGTATTTCATCCATCCCCCTTTTGCTCCCTTCTGTCACCCTCGCCACCCACCTATTACCCCCAAAGTCAATCCCACCTGTTGTCCATGTCCATGGTTCTTTTATACTAGGTTCTTGTCTAAGCTGCACCCCTTTCTTGCATCTGCCTCCCCCCTCCCCCCAACCCCTTTCCTCCTGACCACTGAAGGCCTATTCCTTGTATTCATATACTTGGTTCTGTTTTGCTTGTTGTTAGTTTTGTTCATTATTGTCCCATAATGGGTCAGATCATATGATATTTGTCCTTCACTGACTGGCTTATTTCACTAAGCATAATACTCTGCAGTTCCATCCATGTTGTTGCAAAGGGTACAAGTTACTTCTTTC
>PVIW01016946.1:0-15308 GCA_004026585.1 Noctilio leporinus | reverse complement strand
AAAAAACTTTGGTACATTTACACAATGGAATTCTATATAGCAGAAAGAAAGAAGGAACTTGTACCCTTTGCAACAACATGGATGGAACTGGAGAGTATTATGCTTAGTGAAATAAGCCAGTCAGTGAAGGACAAATATCATATGATCTCACCCATTACGGGACAATAATGAGTAAAACTAACAACAAGCAAAACAGAACCAAGTATATGAATACAAGGAATAGGCCTTCATTGGTCAGGGGAAAAGGGGTTGGGGGAAGCGGGTAGTCAGAGGCAAGAAAGGGGAGCAGCTTAGACAAGAACCTAGTATAAAGGAACCATGGACATGGACAACAGGTGGGATTGACTTGGGGGGAATTGACTTTGGGGGGTGGGTGGGGAGTGGGACAGAGGGGAGCAAAAATGGGATGAATATAATACAACAACAATTAAATTTAATTTAAAAAAGAAAAGACAGCTAGCTGTCCAAGCAGAGGAAAAAAACAAACTTATTTTAATTAAGTGGTTTTTCAGATGTTTCAATAGATTATTTAGAATTGTTCAAAACTGGGAGGATTTTTACAGTGTTTGTAGATATATATGTTGCAATGGGGAGGGGGGCTCATCCCCCTTTCCTGTCTGTATATGGCTGGTCCTTCCTCTGGAGTCTGCCAACTAGCTAGCCTTGAAGCTAATCTTATCCCAGAGCCCCAGAACACAGAGCCCCAATAGCTCTGAGCAGATAGGTATTGCCTTTGGGCATACTGCCTCTTTGTTTTAATATGCATAGAGCCTCCTTTGTTCTAATGTGTACACTTATATAAGATGCCCTTGCTGTAAGCTAAGCGTGCTGCTGCTGTACAGGCTGGACAAACCCAACACCCTCACCCAAGCCACCCAGTCGCCTGCAAAGGAGAGTGGATGCTGGACACCTACACTCTCTCTCTCCCTGCAGTCGTTAACTTAAGTGCAGCTGTGATAGGGGTGGAAAACCATGTGTGGGGACACCAACACCCTAGTCACCTGCAATAAAGCATGCTAAACCTCCTGAAAGCTCCGTGTAAGTCCATGTTTATCACCAGACCAGAATTCTGCCCACTGTCAGAATCTACTGGGTCAAAAGCTAAAGGATCTGACAGCATATCAGTAATGTTTTGTTCTAAATTTGTTTGCTTTTTATGTTGCTGCAGAGCTTTATACTACTAACTAGTCTTGTGTTAAGAAATCAAGATAAAGATGGATTAGGAGAAATGATAACAGCAAGTAGGTGGCATGTGGGTAAAGGGAACCATTATTTTCAGACACTGCTGTTTGCAGCTTAGCTGTGTATATAAAACATATACTATTTGATCCAACAATTCTATGTCTATATATTTACCCTTAAGAAATATTAGGACATGTTCACAAAGGTCTGTGTCTTTAAGTAATTTTATCACAGAGCTGTTATGATATTAAAAAGAAAGTACACAATTCTTGCTTAAATATTTTCTGCCTTTATAGAAAGTATCATGTGGTTTTTTAAATGCTGTTATAGGTAACTCAATATTACGGAAATGTTTTTTCTATTAAGTGAAAATGGAAACAGATAACAAAACAGAAAGCATAGTAAGTATAGTTTTATTGAAAAGGCAGTTTTTAAACAGGTATATACTGATGTATTAATATATCCTCGTATATTAACAGTTTCAAAAATATTTACTTAACTGTTTTAAAAATACATGGATTATGTGAAAATAAAAATAATATGAGAAAATTCTTTCATTAATGAGAAATAAGCAAATATAATACAGATGATCTTTGCTTTACAAAAGTATATGATTATAGCCCTGGCTGGTGGCACAGTGCATAAGGCACCAGCCTGCGAACCCAAAGGTCACTGGCTCGATTCCCAGCCAGGGCACAAAACCAGGTTGCAAGCCAGGTCTCTAGCCAGGTGTATAGCTGGAGGCAGGTGAAAGGCAACCATACATTGATGTCTCTCTGCCTCCCTCCCTTCCTCTCTCTCTAAAAATAATAAATTTAATCTTTTTTAAAAAGTATGTGATTATAACAGATTTGCATAACAAGTTATTATTTGTTCTAGAGAAATATTCTGTGATTATGAATGAGCAGTGTCTTCTTTAGTAATTTAGGTCTGGCTTGCTGAGGAAGACTGGATTAGAAAAAATAAAAGCTACATTCTTAGGAAATGAAGGGGCTATGGAATAAAGCTCATGCATCTTTGAAATTACTCAAAGGTCAGTAGATAAATAGCATTTTATTCTTACACGCACCCCCAAGTATGGTATAGAAATGGACATATAAATTAAGTCAATAAGGGGGAATTCCTTCATAACCTGGCTGCCAGGAAGGCCTCCTATAATTCAAAATCCAGTTATAATAAAAGTTGATTGTGGAGAATTAAAATTAAACAAAGGTCCCTTCGCATGGTAAAAACATAAAGTCAAGCCATAAGTAATAAGCTGGGAGAAAATATTTGTAAGATGTATCAGCGATAAAGAGCTAACATTTATAATAGGTGAAGAGTTATTACAGCCTTCATCAGGAGGCTCAGTTGGTTGGAACGTCATCCTGTACCCTGCAGAGCTTGCAGGTTTGATCCCTGGATGGGAGGCAACCAATGAATATTTCTCTGTGTCTCTCAATCTCTGTCTCCCTCTCCTTCTCTCTCTCTCTCCCCTCTTCTCTCTCTAAACCAATAAAAAACATATCCTTGCGTGAGGATTAAAAAAAAGAATTATTATAAATAGAGAAAAAGAGATGACAAAAAGTCCAAGAGAAAAGTGGCAAAAGACCTAGACAATTCATGAAAATTGATATAAAAATACTCCTTTAAGCATATTAAAGTATAGTCAACTTTACTCACAGTAAGGACTATGCATCATTATTTGTACATATAAAATATTGGGAACATCCTAAATGCCTGTATATAGATTATTTGAATGAATCATAGTACAACTCATGCAGCAATGTGGTATAAAATACAATGAAGAGGAGTCTTATGAATTGATATGGAGTGGTCCCCAGAGATATTGTTAATGCAAAAACAAAACAAAATAAAAAACAATAGAGTCTATATGGCACATAACATTTTATATGAGAAAGAAGGGAAGTAAGTATGTCCTGTCAGTCTCTGATTATTTTTGCAAGAGGAAACACAGGAAGGATAAACTTGAAGAAATGAAATTTGCAGTAGGGTAGAGAAAATAGTTAGGGAAAGGAATGATACCACTCTGAATATATTTTTTGAATAGTGTTTTTAAACATTCTCTTTTTAGAGATAGTGGAAGGGACAGAGAGAGGGAGGGAAACATCTATGCTCCTGGTATGCCCCCAAATGGGGACTAAACCTGCAACCCAGGCATATGCTCTCACTGGGAATCTTCCCAGAGACCCTTTGCTTTTTAGGATGATGCCCAACTAACTGAACCACACCAGGCAGGACACTTTTTTGAATAATTTTAACTTTCAAATCATGTTGATGTTTTGTATACTCCAAAAAAAATAGTAAATAAAATTACTAGATCCAGCAGGTAAGGGATTAAATAGAAACACAGGTAAATAAACCTAAATGTATGTCTAGAGGATGAAATGATCACACATAAGGGGGAAAAACCTTATTAGTATAAAGACAAAAGAACTAGAAAGAAGTATTGAACTTTATACATTTGCTGTTGAAGTATTAATGATGGAATAATTCTGAAATTATTTTTATGTACTATAGGATTGAGTAAATACAGCATCCGTGAGATAAAGTGGCAAAATTTTAGTAAAATAAACAACATACCACCAATTTATTTTGAAATAAATTTATTCTTATATGTAAATAAATAAACATAACCATTATTTTTAAATTGTCCAAAAGAGTCTCCATTGGCTGCAATAATACACTCAATTCAGCTTCACAATCTTGAGCATGCTTTCATTAACTTTGCTTTATCCATGGACATCATCATGTTTTCAATCTTAGCTTTAACAGCCTCTTTATTGGAATGAGGTTGTTTGTTAACTTCCTTCTCACAAATGCTCCATACATAACCGTCTTTGCATCTGGCAAACTAGGCGGCCAGATTTCCTTTGATCAAAATTCAGGAGCATTGACACTGAGAAGTTCTTGCACCTTCTTGGCATTATGTGCTGGTGCACCATCTTGTTGAAAGATCAAATGATGTCCATTTGAGACTTGCTTCATCCACAGTACAACTACTCTCAAAATGTCAAGGTAAACACCAGCAGTCACCTTCAAGCCTTTGTGGCTGACAACACCTAACACCATCACTATACCAGGAAATTTCATTTTCATGACGATTGGGACTTCATTAATATTCTCACAGGGCCACCTGTTTCTTCTATTGTCTGTTTGGTTCTGCTAAAAATTCTTTCCATTGGGGAAGAAAATCAGAGGGTTTTTTCTTTGAGATTTTTCCGATTTGTTAGCAGTTTCCTTGCTTTTTCAAAGCACCTTTCCTTTGTCTGCTGTGTCATAAACTGGCCTCTTCTAAGAGCATATGATCTGTATCTGATATCTTTGGCAACAATCTTGGGAACTGTTGCATCCAACATCTGCATTTCTCTTGTTATGGAGTGCATTGACTTTCTTGGATCTTTATTGATGATCTCCTGGATTCTGTGTACAATATCTGGCCTTGTGCAATCCTTGAGTACATTATGCATTTTCCTTGTTGGTGTGGCAACATCAGGATCAGCATCATACACCTTCTTCATGTTGTAAACTGTACATAAATTGATGTTATTGAAGTCTGCAATTTCCTTAGCAGTTTGCCCTGCATGTAGTCCAGAAATTATGGTTGCTATAACATTGCAGCCATATGGTTCCTTCTACATGATGGTTGCTCTCAGAATTTAATACTTTATATCTGAAACAATGATGTTAAATCATAACCTTAGAAAGATAGTTTTTCAAAATTAATAAGCACATTAAATAAGGAGATGCAACATTATTGCCAATTTATCAGGTGCACCCTATACATTTTTTAGAAGGAAAACAAACTATAACTATGGAAAAAGAGTAATCCAAACATGGAATGAGGGAAGGTAGAGAAGAACACCGAACTATTACATTTGAGATTAGTAGTGTCAATACGAGCACAGGATTTAAATATATTTATTTAAATGGATAAGTTTATAAAGTTCTAGTTCTGTTTTCTGAAAAGGCCTAGAAGCAGGGACATGACCAGCAGCAATGAGCAAATATGGTTCCTAGCTCTTCATTTGTAAACACCATTCCCTGTGAAAAGAAACAATGCCCCAAGGAAAATGGCTGTCTCTAGGTCTAGAATAGAGAAAGTACAAGAAGAACATGGAATATTCTGTTGTGCCAGCAAATAAGAAAATGCTAAAATAAAAAAATAATTGATGAAGACGTGTCTGAATGACACAGGAGCCCCATTGAAACAGGACACCTAAGGATCAAAATGATAAGGTTTACTTAACTCAGAAAGAAAGAAAGAAGGGAGGAAGGGAAGCCCTTCTTACAGAATACCAACTAATAAATGTGGAAGAAATGAAATGATGGAAACAGAAATCATTATTTTGTAATTACAATAGTAGTAATTAATTCCGACTAGAATCATCAACAGGTGGTGAAACTACTGAGTGAGATTTTTTGGGACCAGGATATTTGTAGTTTTAAAATCTCTCTCTACACATTATTTATTGTATGTACGTACACTGTACGAGACACAAAATTTCTTGACCCACTTAGAGTTCCTGGCTGGGTTTGAAAATTAAAAGACAAATTAACCGGGTAAAATCATACAAATTTGTTTAATATAAGTTTTCTAGAAATTGAGAGTATTCATAAGGAAATGAAGACCTGAAGAAACAGACCTGAGTATTTTTATGCTAGCTTTATGGAGAGTGGGAGGACAGTCATGAAGAAATATGATAGGACAAAGGACATGGGGTAAGGGTAGTCAGCTGGGGAAAACTCAGCAAGGCCTGCTTGTTAGGATTCTTCTTAACATCCTTTTATCTTCAAAGATTGGGGTGCTCCTTTCCTGTGGGTATAAAGGAAGTACCTCTCCTATGAGGGTTTTATGACCTCTTTCAGGGAAGAAACTGGGGGGGGGGGGAGGTCAAAATGACATTCCTTCTTCTGCTGTTTTCTCAGACTCCTTCTCAGTCATATTTTGTGTTAGTGTGTCCTAAACCCCATCAATACACACAAAACTCTCTCTCTCTCTCTCTCTCTCTCTCTCTCTCTTTCTCACACACACACACACACACACACACACACACACAAGATATCTGTCAGATAACACCTTATCTACAGGATCAAGGTTAATATTACCAATGATGGGACTGTTGTCAGGTGCCTATTAATATAATGCAATAAAAAGGACATAAAAGCCCTGGCTGGTGGCACAATGGCTAAGGTGCCAGCCTGCAAACCCAGGGGTCGCTGGTTCGATTCCCCAGCCAGGGCATATTTATGAGGTTGCAAGCCAGGTCTCCAGCCAGTTCCGTGGCTGGAGGCAGGTGAAAGGCAACCGTGCACTGATGTTTTTCTCCCTCTCTGCCTTTCTCTCTTCCCCTCTCTCTAAAAATAATAAATAAAATCTTGAAAAAAAAAAAAAAAAGGACATAAGATGTTTCATAAACACCTTCCAACACCACAAGTCTCATCTCTTCAAAAATATTGATGACATGATAGGCAAAGAAAGACTAAGGAGCTATTCCAGATTCAAGAAGACTAGAGAGACATGGCAACCAAAAGCAAGCTCCTGGATTGGGGGAAAATGGCCATATGAGGCATTCTGGGGAATGAATAAATGTAAATATGGACGATATATGAAACAGTATTTTGAAAGTGCTGACAGTCCCTGAATTTGATCATTGTACTGTGGTTGTGTGAGTGATTTGTCCATGTTCTTAGAAGATTTTTATATTTTACTATAGGGGCAGAAGCATCTGTTTTCTTCCTTATCCTTCAATGTTTGTTGCCTAGAGCCTACAAGTAAGTACACAAAGAAAAATGTGGCTCTAGGAGGTGGACGGATGATTGAGGTTTATATACCATTAGGCTAAACGAGGGAGAAGTGAGTGTGGGCTTCTGGCAAGGGTGGGGGTGGGGGGGGCAAGTTATAGGAAGGCGAGAGAAGGAAGCGTAGGGTAAGTAAACGTTGTTGTCTTGTTGTGCAGATGAAGCTCTTTCAGGTGATGATTGGTCTCCAGGAGTAGCCTTCTTCCTGGTAAGGAGACATCTTTACAGTGGAAATTTCAATTATGAATGAACATTTTCTTTACAAAAGAGAACATTTAAATTTTTTTTTTGACAGAGGGAGATAAAGAGCTTTTCTGTGTCTGCTGTTTTTTAATTGCCTTTAGTTCAAAATAATCCTTCTGTCAAATATATCATTTTGGGGTGATATTCTAGGATCATATTCTGGTACCTTTCAGCACTTACACACAAATGGTTTAGCAAACATCTTTTTTCCCCTTTTTGTTTGAGGGATAAGAGTAGATGGGATAAAAAGATAAATATAGCAAAATAGTAGCAATCTGTCAATCTAGGGAATGGTATATGGAAGTTCATGATATGATTCTTACAAGTTTTCTATAGTTTTGAACTTTTTTGAAAATAAAAAATTTAAAATATACTAAAAGCCCAAAGCCTTTAGTTTTTAAAATTTTCTCCAGGCCATGGAACTTTGAGTATCAGGGATCCTAACTTCACAGATGCAGTGACTATATTTCACCTTCATTTCAAGATAGTTCAGAAACTAATCTTTTCATTCTCTTTAACTCTCTCACCCAACTGGCTACAGAGGTCTCAATGTACCTGATGTTATCTGTTGACTAACAAAATTGTTTCACCTATTCCTGAGAAATTGGATTCTAGGGTCAACAAGTAATAGAATTCATGTGTTCTTTCTTTCTTGTAGATACCATAATTGTTAGTGTCCCTGAAGCAGAATTGAGTTCCTTTTTTTCTTCCTTCCTTCTTTCCTTCCTTCCTTCCTTTCTTTTTTTTCCTTTCTTTCCTCTCTCTCTGTTTTCCTTCCTCCCTCCCTTCCTCCCTTCCTTCCTCCCTTTCTCCCTCCCTCCCTCCCTTCCTTCCTTTCTTCCTTCTTTCCTTCCTCCCTCCTTTTCTCCCTCCCTTCCTTCCTTCCTTCCTTTTGGCAAGAATGGGGTCTCTGCTGATGTAAGCCATGTGTACAGTTTTGGCATGGCGGGAAAGTGTCTGATAATGTCCATCTGAAATAATATCATTTGTAAGGAATGTTTCATTGCATCTAACTATAGCCTTTTCTGACTTGGTTAATTATGCAGGGGTTAAGAAGTGATACCACCCTTTGTCACCTTGAGTTTCAGATGTCAGGTCAAACCACCCTCTAAAAAGCATACTGGATGTTTGATACAGTTGATGGGGATGTACTTGGAAGTTGTGAGAACATAACTGTTGATTTCAGGAAAGCCATTCAGTTTTGACATTTTGACAGCAGTGAAGCTTTCCCATTATATTAGAATGGGCCTCACTAGGAAAATGTAAGTTGTATACTACCTGCTGGGATTTTAACCTGATTTTGATTTCTTGTGCTAACTCCTGTGTGATGCCTTGATTTCTTTGTATTGGTTTGTGCTAGACTAGAATGGTGGATGGGATTCTTGACCTCAGTTTGCTTAGAAGGTACATGTCTAATATGGCTCCCCAGAAGGGTATGCCCTTGGTCCAAACAGGGAAGGACCAGATGTGTTCGAGAAGGAAGCTAGTTTAGGTGCAGTGTTGGTCATTAGACATGGCAGATGGCTTTAACAGGTGTGGCTGCATGGCTTACTACAAGTTATTCTTGCTGGCAAGAAAAAAAATAACAGCAATATTGTCTAAATTTTTGGCACACCTTGTCTTGCAAAAGGAAGTATCAGGAAAGAGTATTATTTTGGCTTTTGCACAATGGGAAAAGTAAATATTGCTTGCATAAATAAGGGGAACTAAATTTACTTAATATATTGTTCTACATTTAAAAGTTGTATGTCCCATTGTTGAAAATCTGGATAACAGCGATTTCTCTGAAGGCAAAAATAGCACCCATAACTCTATTGTGAAGTTAAATATGTGGATAATGTTGTAGTTTATTCATGCATGGGTATTTTAATATAGTTGTGTTTCTCACAGTTACTTATTTTTTTACTTAACCTTATTACAAATTCTTCATAACCACAATTTTAATGACTATATAATTTGCCCATAGAGGGGAATTTAATCACCTCTTTATTGTGGGGCACTTGGCATCTCTTTGATGCTTTGATGCTTTAAGTAATGTTGATATCAATATTTATACATTTGCTTGTTTGAGATCAACAAATATTTATTTATAAGTATTTTTAATTTTACCCTTTTTCATCTTCTTAATAAGGATAGGCACTGGCCTGTGAACCCAAAGGGCGCTGGTTCGATTCCCAGCCAGGGCACATAACCAGGTTGCAAGCAAGGTCTCTAACCAGATCCGTAGCTGGAGGCAGGAGAAAGGCAACCATACATTGATGTTTCCCTCCCTCTCTGCCTCTCTCCCTTCCCCTCTCTCTGGAAATAATAAATAAAACCTTAAAAAAAAAAGAAAAGAATAAGGATAGCATCTTCTGACTTAAGGAGGTGCTGAACAGAGTACTAGGAAGAGATTCAGACTTGGGGAAGCCAGAGAAAGACCACTCTAATTTATATTATGAAACACAAAGAAATTCCCCACAAGAAACTCTCCATAAGGGGAAAGCAGCCCACAAAGACACAGTGAGAATGAGGAGAGAGATGTATAAGTGAGGAAGAAAGCAAGTGAAGCTTTCAGTATTAAAGCTGAGAGTATTGAGAGGAAACAGACAACTAGTGGGTAGGTTGGCCTTGCCTGCTTTATAGTTCACCGTAAGAGATCATTGCTGTCATTTCAGAAAAGGGAACATGTTAACGTGAAAAAACCTGGAAGGGTGAAATTTCAGAATTTGAAAATGAAATGAAATGGCTTTATTATAAAACCTATTAGATCGTCCTAATTTTTCTCATTATTCTGGGGGCTGTTGATGATTGGCCACACTCTGGCAACAGTTCCCAGTCAATGGACTGACGTTTGAGGGACATACGATCAAATGATCTGTAAGGTCCATTGATTCAAGCTGAAGAAGCATTGCATTTAGTCAAGAGTCAGGTTATAATCTTGGTGCTATGTTTGACTTCATGCATGATTATATGGTGCCATATGGTTCATGAATATCTCAATTTCCTTATGGGCTAATTTAACTTTATGATGATTAAGTATGAATTGTTGGTAGAAGTACTGATATCTAAATGCCTTGGCACTTGTTGATCTAAGGCTCAGAAAATTAGGAGTATAACAAATTGTACACTCCCAGAAAACAAATGGCATTTCATCAACCCATAGTTTGTGCAATAGCCCATCTTTTTGCAGTTTCTGAGAGTGATTGCAAGAGCTAAAAAATACGACTCAGAATAGACTAACTTAAGAGGCATTTTATTGGCTTATATACTGAAAAGAGCATGGACATATGACTTCTAGAACTGCTGGATCCAGAAGACCAAGTGATCTATCCTCTTTGTTCTAAGGCAGTTTCTCATTCTAACGGCAAGAGGGCTTCCAATAACATGTACCCATATCATCCTACCAGTTTATCAATCCAAGTAGCAAACAGTAGAGCTTCACATTTCTAATAGTTTGAGCAAATGTTCAAAGTTTGGTTCT
Organism: Noctilio leporinus; assembly: GCA_004026585.1. Classification (NCBI taxonomy): domain Eukaryota; kingdom Metazoa; phylum Chordata; class Mammalia; order Chiroptera; family Noctilionidae; genus Noctilio; species Noctilio leporinus. Next base: position 4,618 of record PVIW01016946.1, on the reverse strand, counting down.
CATTGGCACTGACTCAAGAATGATTGACCATATCTGGATTATGTACCTATCCATGAATCTGAGTGGAATCACTTCCTCCTGAACATGGACTAAGAACAGGGGTGGAGTAATTTCCCAAGAGTAAATTGGTTGCTGGTAAAAGAAGATGAGGAAATAGATGATGGGCAGGCTGAATGACAAATACCTATACTATAAAATAGAAGTAACCTGCCAAGACAGTAAATGTAGCCAATAGAATTGTCTGGCATATTTGGAAAGACCTATGTGTAGGACCTTTTCTACTAACTGCTGGAAAATCATTATTAGTGGAAGGCAGTGTCTTTGGCATCAATTAAACCCTAATACCACTAAGCAAAAATTAAAAAGCTTTAATGGGATCTTGGACCTATTGATGAATTTTCAGGACAATAGCTCATGCCATTGATGCATGATGCAGAGTCAAATATCTTTACCCACTGGGGATGTCATCATTTAAATGGCCCTATTGATTTTGGGTTTTGGCAGGATTTTTTTGACCCTGGAATGCTCCAAATTGCCTGAGAGGACATAGCCTAAGATATAACTTCATATTAAGTAGTCCTGAATTGGACCCAAATGAACTTAATTATCTTTCCTAGAGAGGGTCTATGGGAAAACTAGACCAGTTCATTTTATGTTTTATGTTTATCAACTAATTAATTTGGGAAAGTAGCTTCTAGGCATTTCACACTCTCTTGTTGTAGAAAACTGTTTTTTTTTTTTTTAAATATTTAATTATTAGACTAACAAGTTTATCTTTTTCTTGGCTTTATAGTGATATATTTAAAGTGTATGATGTTATGATTTGATATATTCTGAAAGGACTCCTACCATCAAGTTAATTACCATATTTGTCACCTCACACATTTACCTTTATTGTGTGTGTGTGAGAACACTATAAGTTTTACTCTCTTAGCAAGCTTTAATTATACAGTACAGTATTATCAACTATAGACTCCGTGTTTTACATTGGATCCTCAGATTTTATTCATCTTATAACTGAAAATTTGTTTTATTTTACCAGCCTCTTTTTATCCCTGCTTCCACGTTCGTGGCCTCAATTGTCTGTTTCTGTCTGGTGTATTTCACTTAGTTTAATGCCCTCCATGTTCATTCATGTTGTCACAAATGGTAGGATTTCCTTCCTTTTTAAGACTGATGGTATTATATTACACACACACACACACACACACACACACACACATACAGGGTGTGCGTGCATGATTAGTTGGCAAAATTTTAGTAAAATAAATAACATACCACAAAAGTGTTATATTTTGAAATAAATTATTCTTTATGTAAATACATAAACAGTCATTATTTTTATTTTTATTTTTTTAATTGTTCAAAAATGTTTCCATTTGCTGTAATAATAGACTTGATTTGGCTTTAGAGTCTTGAGCATGCTTTAATTAACTTTTCTTTACCCATGGACATCATAATGTTTTCAATCTTAGCTTTAACAGCCTCTTTGTTGGAATGAGGTTATTTGTTAACTTCCTTCTTACAAATGCTCCATACGTAATAGTCTAAGGGATTTGCATCTGGTGAACTAGGCAGCCAGATTTCCTTTGACCTAAATTTAGGAACATTGACACTGAGAAATTGTTGCACCTTTTTGGCATTATGTGCTGGTGCACCATCTTGTTGGAAGATAAAATGGCATCCATTTGCAACTTGCTTCATCCACAATACAACTATTTCTCTTAAAACGTCAAGGTAAACACCCTGGATTTTCATTGATAATCCCCTGGATTCTGTGTACAATATCTGGACTTGTACAGTCCTTGTGTATATACCTTATGTATTTTCCTTGTTGGTGTGGTGACATCAGTATCAGCATCATACACCTTCTTCACGTTGTCAACTGTATGTAAAGGGATGTAATTGCAGTCCGCTATTTCCTTAGCAGTTTGCCCTGCATGCAGTCCTGAAATTATGGTTGCTCTAACATGGTGTTCCTTAGACATGATGGGTTGCTCTCAGAATTTAACACTTTATATATGAAACAGTATGTTAAATCATAACCTTAGAAACATAGTTTTTCAAAATTAATAAGCACGTGAAATAAGGGGATACAAAGTTATTGCCTATCATACCCTGTATAATGTGTGTATACACACATATACATACACATATATAGCTATACACATGCTCATATATACACATTACATATATATGTGTGTGTGTGTGTGTGTGCGTGCATGCATGCATGTGTGTGTGTATGTGTGTGTGTGTATTTCTTTATTCATTCATCTATCAAAGGACTGTTAGGTTCATTCCATACATTGGCTATTGTGAATAATGTTGCAGTTAACATAGGAATCAAGATATATCTTTGAGATAGGTGATTTCATTTCCTTTGAATATGTACTTAGAAGCAGGATTGCTGGATAAAATGGTAGTTCAATCTTCAATTTCTTGAGCGGCCTCTCCATTGTTGTTCATAGTAGCTGTACCATTTTACATTCTCAACAACACTGCACAAGGAAGTTTTCCCTTTTCTCCACATCTTTGCCAGCATTTGCTATCTCTCACCTTTGGATAATAGGTATGAGGTGATATTTCATTGTGGTTTTGATTTGCATTTCCTTGATGATTAATAAGATTGAGCACTTTTCCTGTACCTGTTGGCCATTTTGTAGATCCTTATAAAAATATCTATTTAGGTCTTTGCCTATTTTTTACTTTGATTATTTATTTTCTATTGAGTTATTTGAGTTTCTTATATATTTTAGACATTAGTCACTTATCAGATATGTGGTTTGCAAATAATTTCTTTAATGCCATAGATTGTCTTTTCATTTTGTTGATGGTTTCCTTTACTGTGCAAAAGCTTTTCAGTTCAGTGTAGTCCAATTATTTACCTTTGCTTTTGTTGCCAAAATAAAAAAGGCATTACCAAGATCAGTGTCAGGAGTGAGTTTCCTTCTAAGAGTTTTCCAATACTAGGCCTTAGAGTCAAGTCTTTAATCAGTTTTGAGTGTCTTTTGTTTAGTTTAAGGGCCAACTTTTATTCTTTTACATATTGCTATAAAAATTTACTATTTAGAGACTATTTTTTCTCCATTTTTAATTCTTGCCTCCTTTGTAAAAAATTAAGTAATTGCATTTGTGTGATTTTATTTCTGGGTCCTCTATTCTGTTCCATTTATCTGTGTGTCAGTTGTTATGTCAATACCATACAGTTTTGATTACTATGCCTTTATAATGTAGTTTGAAACTAGAAATTGTGATGCCTCCAGGTTTGTTCTTTCTGAGGATTGCTTTGCCTATTCAGGTCTTTTGTGCTTTCATACACATTTTAGGATTTTTTTCCTATTTCTGTTAAAAATGTCATAGGAACTTTGAAAGGGGATTGCATTAAATCTATAGATCTCTTTGGAGAGTGTGGTCATTTTAACAATTCTTCAAATTCATGAACATGGAATATCTTTCCATTTATTTCTGTCATCTTCAATTTCAGTAATCATTTTTAATAGTTTTTATTTACAGATCTTTCATAGTACACCCCCCACCCCCACCGCCCCCTTGGTTAAATTTATTTCTGTGTACTTTATATTTTCTGATGCTTTTTCTTAATTTCTCTTTGTGGAAGTTCTTCATTAGTATACTAAAACAATTTAATTTTGTATATTGATTTTGTATCCTGCAACTTTACTGAGTGTATTTATTCATTTTAACTTTTGTTGGTGGAATATTTGGGATTTTCTACATATAATATCATATCATCTGCAAACAGACAATTTTACTTTTTTCTTTTTGATATGGATTTTAAAAATTTTTTACCTAATGACTCTAGCTAGGACTTCTAGTACTATGTTGAAATGTTGGATAAAAAAATGCAAGAGTGGGGTTCCTTGTCTTTTTCCTGATCTTAAAAGAAAAGCTTTCAGGAGAGAGGAGGGAAGATGGCGACAGAGTAGAGAGCAGTGCTGATGGTGTTCTCAAGTACCAAAGCAGCTAGAGGACAGGATAAGGAGCGTGAGACGTCTTCAGGACCCTAGGGATTGGAACGGACAGCATCTGGACACAGGGGAGCAGAGCCCAGAGGCAGAGGAGGCCAGCGGGACAGTAGGTGAGGTGTTCCCGACCGACCGGCCGGCGGGCCGAGATCGGCTCTGGGCAGGGGCGGCTCTGCCCAGAGGGGCGCGTTTGACCGGGGCCAGTTTCAGGCTCCCTGGCGACTGGAAGTCTCAGCAGTGAAGTGCGGGCGGCGAGGGCAAACGCCGTAGGGAACGCGGAATTGAACTCTTGCAGGGGAGGGACTGTGTGAGAGACTCACCCAGGCAACAGGGAGAGGAGGTTTCGCGGTGCGTGGGGCTAGAGGCGGAGGAGAACAGCCCTGCGGGAAGCCGGAGCTGGGGAGCGGGAAGTGCACAGGCCGGGGCGGCAAGAGGACTGAAAGGCGGAGCTGCTGGGCCGCTGGGGAGACAGCAGCTAGAAGCCCCTGCGAGGGGGGAGGCCCAGCCCGGCGCAACCATACAGGCCCCCAGGCTCCGTGGGAATATCCAAACGGCGAGCCGGAGAGCCGGCAAGTCGGGAACTTGTGGCGGGAGACCCGCCATTGCCGGAGACAAAGGCTGTGCCGCCCACGCCT
>PVIW01016945.1:0-15306 GCA_004026585.1 Noctilio leporinus | reverse complement strand
TCCCTTAAGTATTATGAAATGCCCATCTTTGTCCCTTTTTATGTCCTTCATTGTAAAATCTATTTTATCTGAAATCAGTATTGCTACTCCAGCTTTTTTTTCATGTCCATTTGCTTGATATATAGTTTTCCATCCCTTCACTCTCAATCTGTGTTGATCTTTTGTTCTGAGGTGGGTCTCTTGAAGACAGCATATATGTAGGTCATGTTGTCTTATCCATTCGGCTACCCTATGTCTTTTGATTGGTGCATTTAATCCATTTACATTTAAGGTTATTATTGATTGATTCTTATTCATTGCCATTTTCTCCATTTGTGTCTGTATTCCTCTTTGGCTTTCTCTGTTTCTTTATTTCATTTGCTTACTTATTTTCAGAGCAGACCCTTTAGCATTTCTTGCAATGCTGGTTTGGTAGAGATGTATTCTTTCAGTCTTTTTTTTTTTTTGTCTGGGAAGCTCCTTATTTCTCCTTCTATCTTGAATGAGAGCCTTGCTGGGTAGAGTATTCTTGGTTGCAGGCCTTTGTTTACCATGACTTGAAAATACTTTTTGTCATTCCCTTCTGGCTTGAATTGTTTCTGTTGAATAATCATTGGATAGCCTTATTGGAGCCCCTTTGTATGTTATTTGTCTTTTCTCTCTTGATGCTTTTAGGATTCTCTCTTTGTCTTTGAAATTAGCCATTTTAATAGTAATGTGCCTTGGTGTTGGTCTGTTTGGGTTGATCCTCATTGAGACCCTCTGTGCTTCCTGAACTGGATTAATGTTTTCACTCATCATGTTAGGGAAATTTTCTATCATGACTTTTTGGAACAGGTTTTCCATTCCTTGTTTCTCTTCTCCTTCTGGTATCCCTATGATACGGATGTTGTTACGTTTCATGTTGTACTGCAGCTCTCTTAACCCCTCTTCGGTCTTGTTCAGCCGTTTTTGATTCTCTTGTACTGTCTTGGAGTATTTGTCTACATTATCCTCCAACTCGCTGATCCGGTCCTCTGCTTCCTCTAGTCTACTGTTGATTCCTTGTACTGTATTCTTCAATTCAGAAATTGTATTCTTCATTTCCTCCTGGCACTTATTGATAGTTTCCATGTCCTTTTTCATGCTGTTGTAGTTCTCAGTAAGTTCCTTGTAACTTCCCTGGAGATCTTTGTAATTTCCCTGGAGTTCTTTGTAATTTCCCTGGAGTTCTTTGTAGTTTTCCTGGAGTTGTTTACAGTTTTCTTTGATGTGGCTGAGCTCACTGAGCTTCTCTATCATCATTCTTTTGAATTCCTTATGTGATATTCCAGATGCCTCTGTTTCATTTTGTGTTCTTTCTGGGGATTCTTCCTTTCCTTTTGGTGATGGACTGATTCTTTTTCCCCCCATTTTGGGTGTCTGTTCTTGCTTGCTCTTTATTTATTTATTTATTTTTGTTCTTTCCTTGGGTTAACCTGCTTTGCTTCCTTGCCTTCGTTTAGCACCCTTCTGTGATAGGAGATTTGTGGAGTTCAATGTTGCTGTCTCCCAGATTTTCTCCACTTGCTGTTCTTGGTGTGTCCTTTATTTGGGCTGTCTGGTTGTATTCTGGGCCTGTGGGCTTTTAGCAGAAACAAAAACAAAAACAAAAAACAAAAACAAACAAACAACAACAAAAAAAAAACCCAAAAACAAAATACTGAACCAAACCCCTCCCCCAAAAAAAAATTGCAAAAGGAAAAAAGAAATAAAAATGATAATAATAATAAGAAGAAAGGTTTCAGATGACTGTTCACCCTTAATAATACCTGACTGGTCCAGATGGAGCCTAGACCTGAGTGCTTTTAGCAGAGGAAAAAAAAAGAAAAAGAAAAAAAAAAAAAAGGAGAATGCCACAAGAGAAAGAGAAATCTATATTAATAAAGAAAAGGTTTAGGTTTCTGTTCACCCTTTATGGTCTGTGTTTGGTCAAGGTGGGGCTCGGACCAGTGGGTTTTATCAGGGAGAAAAGAAAGGAGAAAGCAAGAAAGAAAGAAAGAAAGAAAAAAGAAATGATGGGGGGAGAAAGTCACAAGACAAAGAGAAATCAATATTAATAAAGAAAGTTTTTAGCTGTGTGTTCCCCCTTTATGATTTCTGATTGGTCCAGGTGGAGCCAGAACCTGTGGGCTTTACCTGGAAGAAAAGGAAAAGAAAAATTAAAAAAAAAAAAAAAAAAGAAGAAGGAAGAAAAGAATGAAGAAAGGGTTTAGAAAGGCTGAGGAAGGGAGGAATATTTAGATTGAGGACTGGGAATGTGTTATAGCCACAGAGTGAATAGACTTTAATTCGAGAGTAGGGGAGGGTCTTGGATATTTAGGTGGATTGAGGTATGGGGGGCGGATTAAGAATATGTGAGGAGTATCCTTTGCAAAGGATATGTTGGGGCTTAATAGTTCATATTGCTCTCGGTATAACGCAGGTGCTTGAGATTGGCAGCAATCCCTTTCCTGAGGCTTCCTCTTTTTCTTGGTCAGGACTTTACAGTCTATAGTCTATATTCTAGCTGGTCTTGGTGCGTGGCAGGGCCTCTGATTATCACAGTAGGGCTGATTCTGAGTGTCCACCCCCAGGTAGGCTGGGCCTTCAGCAGCCTTGCTGGGTTTTAGGGCTGCTGGTGTTCTGGAGCCTGCAGGCCGCCCCCTCCCACTCCTGACAGAGGTTCCTGCCCAGGACGCGCCCCCAGCACTTCTGCAGGGAAGCCCGCAACTTTGCTGGTCCCTCTGACGACTGGCCCCACCCCCGCAGTTCCGGGAGAAAGCCGGGCCTGTCAGTCAACACTGTCCATGGTCCGCCTACACTGTCCCGCCCTGCCGGGGCGGGCACCATGCCTCCAAGCCAATCAGCTCTCAGTGGAGTCCTTCACGTGGCCTCTGTGATGAGCCCCTCCCAGTTGTGGGCGGTGCGGCCTTTGTCTCCGGCAATGGCGGGTCGCCTGCCACTAGTTTCCTGCTTGCTGGCTCTCCGGCTTGCCGTTTGGAGTTTCCCGCGGAACCTTGGGGCCTGTGTGGTTGCACAGGGCTGGACCTCCCCCCTCGCAGGGGCTTCTAGCTGCTGTTTCCCTGGTGGCCCAGCAGCTCCGTTTTGGGCCCTCTCGCCGCCCTGGCCGGTGCACTTCCCGCTCCCCTGCTCCGGCTTCCTGCAGGACTCTTCTCCTCCACCTCTAGCCCTGCTTGGAGCCTCCTCTACCTGTTGCTGGGGTGAGTCTCTCACACAGTCCCTCCCCTGCAAGAGTTCAATTCCGTGTTCCCTATGGCATTTGCCCTCGCTGCCCGCACTTCACTGCTGAGACTTCCAGTGACCAAGGAGCCCGAAACTGGCCCCAGTCAAACACGCCCTTCTGGGCAGAGCTGCCCCTGCCCAAAGCTGACCTCGGCCAGCCGGCTGGCCGGTCAGGAACGCCTCACCTACTGTCCTGCTGGCCTCCTCCGCCTCTGGGCCGCGCTCCCCTGTGTCCAGATGCTGTCCGTTCCAATCTCCAGGGTCCTGAAGATGTCTCACGCTCCCTATCCTGTCCTCTAGCTGCTTTGGTACTCAAGAACACCATCAGCACTGCTCTCTACCCTGTCACCATCTTCCCTCTCCTATTTTACTTGTACTCTTGAAAAGTGAGGGGGGAAGGGAGAAGACATAGGTGGAAAACTAGCATGAAGTTGTATGCAGATGTCAACAGCAAGTTTTTGTTGTTTGATTCAAGAGGAGACTCTGGGTCAGAGAAAATGTATTGAATGATATTAAGAATGGGTCATTTTTAGTTATGGCCAAAATTAAATAATTACAGGACTGATTTGTTTTTTAAAGGTTGATAATGCAAAGCTAAAATGTTTTAAGACCTAATCAAAGATTTCTTCTGAGTGATCATTAATTCCAGCAAAAGTATATCTGCTTTTGCTGGTAAGAAAACCATTACTTACCAGGATATGAAAGCAAAAAGATAATGGTCCCTTTTCCCAAAATATAATAACCATATTTTAGTTTTCTTTGATACTCTAATGATGTTTGACCCTGTTGCCCATTACCCCCTTGTTAGATTCTCCACTCCTTTGCCTTCTGAAATATCATCTTCCTGGATATCTTTCTTAATATTTTCCTTTTTTAAAGTGTATTTTATTAAGTTGTTCTCAATTTTTTCCCTTTGAACACTTTCACTCAGTGCTCCCTTCCCTCCAGCAATTCTCCCTCTTAGTTCATGCCCATGGTTAGGCATATAAGTTCTTTGGCTTCTCCATTCTCTTTACTATTCTAAACATTCCCCTGTGTATTTTGTACCTAACAATTATACTTCTTAATCTCTGTACTTTTCCCCCCATCCTCTCCCTTCTCTCTTCCTTCTGATAACCCTCCATATGAGCTCTTATATCTATGATTCTGTTCCTGTTCTAGTTGTTTGCTTAGGTTTTTTTTTTTTTTTTTTTAATGTTCAGTTGTTGATAGTTGTGAGTTTGTTGTCATTTTACTGTTTATAGTTTTGATCTTTTAAATAAGCTCATTTAACATTTCATATTAATAAGGGCTTGGTGATGATAAACTCCTTTAGCTTTACGTTGTCTGGGAAACACTTTATCTGCCCTTCCATTCTAAAGGACAACTTTCTTGGATAGAGTAATCTTGGTTGTAGGTACTTACTTTTCATCACTTTCAATATTTCTTGCCAGTCCCTTATTGTACGCAAAATTTCTTTTGAGAAATCAGCTGATAGTCTTATGGGAAATCCTTTTTAGGTAAATCTCTGCTTTCCTCTTGCTGCTTTTAAGATTTTCTCTTTATCTTTAACGTTTGGTTATTTTAATTATGACATGTTTTGGTGTGGTCCTTTTTGGGTCCAACTTATTTGGGACTCTGTACTTCCTGGACTTGCATGTCTATTTCCTTTGCCAAACTAGGAAAGGTTTTTTTTTCATTATTTTTCAAATAGGATTTCAATTTCTTGCTCTTCCTTTTCTCCTTCTGTCATCTCTATGATTTGGATGTTGGCATTTTTGGAGATGTCCCAGCATCTTTTATTCTCTCCTCATTTTTTGAATTCTTGTTTCTTCATTTTTTATTGGTTGACTGTTTATTTTTTCCTTATGTTTCAATGTATTAATTTGAACCCCAGTTTTCTTCCCTTCACTATTGGTTCCCTGTGGATATTTATTTATTTCATTTAGTATAGTTTTCATTTTCTTCCTTATGAGTTTCCTGTGCTCAATAATTTCTCTGAGTATCCTTATCACTGGTATTTTGAATTCTGGATCTGATAGGTTGGCTATCTCTGTTTCACTTAGTTCTTTTTCTGAAATTTTGATCTGTTCTTTCATTTGGGCCATATTTCTTTGTCTCCTCAATTGGCAGCCTCCCTATGTTTGTTTCTGTGTATTAAGTAGAGTTGCTTTGACTCCCTGTCTTGGTACATCTATTGCACTGTAAGGGGCAGAGGCTTAGAAATTTTCTGGAGTCAGGCAACCCATCCCATGGATTTGTGGCACTGTATGTGTGGGAGGGTTCAGAGAGGGAACAGTGACACTTACTTGGTACTTGCCCTATTTCCAATCATTTTGCCTGCTTCCCATATGTGAATGGCACTCCTCTAGCTGTTTCCCCGGTGGTGATTCCCATAGTAGGTGGATCCCTCTAAATAAACTGTTCTGAGAGACAGACAGTTTCTTCCACTACCCCAACCCCCACTGGTTTCCACAGCTAGAAGCTATGAGGCATTATATTCCCCATACTAGAACCCTTGGCTTTGCAGTCTGGCCTGGGGCAGGGTCACTCCCTGCCTTTATATGCCACATGTAAATGTGGGACCACCTGTTCTGCCAGCCACTGCCACTGCCTTGCCACCTCACCACCACCACACTGTGAAGCTAGATGGTATGGCTCCAGAGTTAAGGTTCATACCTAGCACTTTATGTCATCTCTCAGCAATAAACAAATACATCAAATAGTACTTGCTAAGAGGTAACCTAACTGGTATTTCAATTACTATTTCTCACCCTTCAACTTCAGTCTGTATGAAAGAATTCTAGAGAATAATTGAAGGAAGAGAAAGGATTTTTAAAAAGGGAACTCTTGGAAATAGAAAGTGCTATTGTTCCCCTGACCAAGCCCAGCAAAAAGGCCCCAATTAAACCTTTCAAAAGGGGAGACTGGCTTTTTACTCACAAACTGGTGTCTTGCTTCACTCCAGAAAATGCTGTCTCTTGTCTATGTTTACAGGCAATAGTATCTACCAGAGCAGGAAGAGTCTGTGGGAGAACCTCACATGTGTTCTTTGGTGTCTGCAGAAGATAGACACCTGCACTTGACTTTTACCTGAAGAAATATGAAGGCATAAGGCTTGTCAAACTTGTTCATAATGGCAGGGAAAAGGTCTAGATTTCTAAGGTACCAGGTTTTCTATGGGCCAGATAGTTTCCTTTTACTGACAACTCCAATAAAAGAATGAGGATCCCATGAGAGGAAAATTATGTGGGCAAGAGCCAAGGGGAAAGGCAGTCAGAATGTGCATCATTCCCATTCAGAATGGTACAGAGAAGATGTCACCCTCTGTTAGGGGGATAAGAAGCAAATGGGGTCCCTGAAGAAACCACAAAAGCACATCATACAGTACTTGGGCCTCTCCCTCAAAAAGGATACTGATAGCCAGGTTACATTCACCCCAGTCAATTAAGCTTCTCATTGTCCCTTTAAGATTCCCTCTTCCTATCCTCTCACCCCCAAACACTAGAGAAGCCAGAAGCAGCAGACCAAGTATGGGAGGAGGTAAAGCAAGGAGAATGAAAGAACAGTAAGTCACTTTCTTTTACTACAGATCTGGGATCCCTAGTCAAGTTTCACTGGAGGTTTGTGCCTAGAAGAAATGCTTTAAATTGAGTGAGAGATAAAAACTTTTTATTCAAATGGTTGATCATTTTTAATCATATGAATTAAACTATTAGTAATATCTCATAGTAACTAAAAATGTAAGGGTTAAATACATAATATAATATGGGGTAGTTACATAAAAATGGCAGAGTAGAGGAATAGAGATGACAGGGGTGATATTTTATATGTTAGTCAGAGGATGTGATACAGATGAAATGAAGACCAAGGAAAAGCCTTAGAAATCACCTTTTTTCAGTATACACATTCTCCTTGGATGATCTCATCCATTTGCAAGGCTCTGATTTCCCCTGATAACTCAATCTTGTATCTTTACTCTAAATTTTCTCCTGCTTTTTAGACTTAGACCCAGATACTTAGTGCCTGTAAGATAACCCCACCTCAATGATCACAGTCACTTCAAATCCAACTTTTCCAAACTTAAACTTCATCTTCCTTCCAAACCTGTATGATCCCAGTGTTTTTTATCCTTAATGAATGCATTACAAGTAATATAAGCTAGACTTCTGGTCAAGATGGCAGTGTAGGCAGACATGGCTTGCCCCCTTGCAAAACTACATCAAAATTACAACCAAAATATAGAACCAGCATCTCTCAGAACTGTCAGAAATTAAGTTGAATGGATGTCTAACAACTACGAAATTAAAGAAACCACATCCACTGAGACAGATAGGAAGGTCACAGATACTGAACAGGCTGATCCCTTACCCACATGTGGTAGATAAAAACTCAGGAAGGATATTTCATGATGGAGGAATCCCAGCCCCAAGCCCAGGGTTCCAGTGCCAGGAAGATAAGTCCCCACAAATTCTGGCTGTAAAAACCAGTGTGGATTTGGTCAGTGAAAGAAACTGCTGGGACCCCAAGCAGTTCCTCTAAAGAACCCACACATGGACTTACCTACTCAGACTCACTCCCTCTGAGCTGCAACACCAGAGTACTAGCTTGACAGATACCAGCGGCATACAGGGAGAAACTGAAGCATGGCATCAAGGTTAACCGAGGCAATTGTCTTTTTTCTAAACCCCCTCCACAGAGCTGGCAATCTGGTGCCATATCTGAGACTCCATCAACCTGGCTAACTCTGTTTTGATTTGGGGATCACCAGAGATTCTGCCCCACCCAAATCATAGGCCAACCCAAGCTGCTTTTCTATATAAATGTCTTGTCTTGACTCATGTTTTACAACTTCCTAAATCCTTTCAAACTAGCAACAGCTGGGCTCAATGAGCTCCAGGCCTGGCACTAGCAGCAGCCAGCTTATAGTCACAGCATGGCTTCACCTGGGAATCTCTAAGCCCAGCACAAGTAGCAGCCATCTCAGATTGCTTTATAGCTCAGGCAGGTTGCTCCAGGCAATACACAGGTGAGGGCTGACCTTGGCCTCTGCACACCCACGGGACAGCTCCAGACTATGTTTGAGCACCACCGCTCTGTCCCTGAACAACTGATCCTACACAAGGGTGGAGCTTGGTGGTGAGTAGTCACAGCCAATTCTTGCAGCTGACTGGCCTGGGTAGATCCCTCCCATTGATCTGCCAACAGCAACCAAGGCTCAACTTCAAGAGGAGGGTGTACTTAGCCCACAGGAAGGGTGCACCTTGAGTACCCAGCTTGAGTGATAGGGGAAGCTATGCCACTGGACCCTACAGGACACCTACTACATGAGGCTGCACTACCAACACAGGCAGTCAAAGCAGCTCTACATAATACTTAGAAACAAACACAGGGAGGCTGCTGAAATGAAGAGACAAAGAAACATAGCCCAAATGAAAAAAGATAAAAACTCCAGAAAAAGAGCTAAATGGAATGGAGATAAGCAACTCGTCCAATGCAGAGTTCAAAATGCTGATTATAAGGATGCTCAAGGAACTTAGTGAAAACCTCAACAGAATAAAAATGGCCCAGTCAGAAATAAATAATACAGTAATTGGAGTAAAGAATAATTTCCAGAGAAAAAATAGTAGAGTGGATGAATCCAAGAATCAAATCAATGATTTGGATCACAAGGAAGCAAAAAAAAAAAAAAAAAAAAAAAAAAAAAAAAAAAAAAAAAAAAAAAAAAAAAAAAAAAAAAAAAAAAAAAAAAAAAAAAAAAAAAAAAAAAAAAAAAAAAAAAAAAAAAAAAAAAAAAAAAAAAAAAAAAAAAAAAAAAAAAAAAAAAAAAAAAAAAGAAAGAAAGAAAGAAAAGAAAAGAAAAATAAAGAAAGAAAGAGAAAAAGAAAAAAAGAAAAAAGAAAAGAAATCAGAACATGAAGAATAAAATTAAAAAATGAAGACAGTATAAGCAGCCTCTGGGACAACTTCGAAAGTACAACATTAACCTCATAGAGGTTCCAAAAAGAGAAAAGAAAGAGCAAGAAATTGGAAGTCTATTTGAAAAAATAATGAAAGATAAGTTCCCTAATTTGGTGAAGGAAGCAGGCATACAAGTTCAGAAAGCACAGAGTCCCAAACAGATGGATGCAAAGAGGGCCTCTCTAAAACACATCATAATTGAAATGCCAAAGTTTACAGGTAAAGAGAGAATTTTAAAAGCAGCAAGAGGAAAGAAGTTAGTTACCTACAGGGGAGTTCCCATAAGACCATCAGCTGATTTCTCAAAATCAACTCTACAGGCTAGAAGGGATTGGCAAGAAGTATTCAAAGTCATAAAAAGCAGGGACCTACAGCCAAGATTATGACTGCTCTATTCAGCAAAGGTATCATTTAGAATCAAAGGGCAGATAAAGAGCTTCCTGGACAAGAAAAACTAAAGGAGTTCATCATCACCAAGCCATAATTATGTGAAATGTTAAAGGAATTAATTTAAGGGAAAGAAGATAAAAACTATGAACAATAAAATGGCAATAAATACATATCTATCAACAACTGAATCTAAAATAGAAACTAAGCAAACAAGAATAACAGAGTCAGAATCATGGATACAGAGAGCACTTTGATGGTTGTTGGATGGGAGGGATGTGTGGAGGAGTGGATGGAGAAGTGAAGGGATTAATAAGTACAAATACATAGTTACAGAATAGCCATAGGGGTGTAAATTACAGTATAGGAAATGGAGTAGCCAAAGATCTTATACATATGACCTATGGACATGAACAACAGGAGGGGAGGGTAAGAGGGGGAAAATTGGGACAACGATAATAGCATAAGCAATAAGATATAATTTTTAAAAATGTAACACAAGATAGAAACTATCCCCAAACCTAAGTAGTCCCCAGATCCTATTGTTCTCATCACCTATAAATCTTGAATAACTTCTCACTGATACTTCCCTAACTGAAGACCTAATCATCTCCCACAGATTATAAAATAGCTGCCTGACTAGTCACCATATTTCTGATCTATTTTCCACACTGTTGCTAAAGTAATCTCTAAATTCAAACAGGATCGTGGAGAAACCCAATGGCTTTTAATAGTTCTCAGAATTGATTTTTTTATGTGGCTTAGAAGGGCTTTCATTCTGCTTCCTACATATCTTAAAAGCTATCTCTTTCACAACTCCTTATGTTGAGCACTTCTCTCCCTACCAATCTACATGATTTGCACTTCCCTCCAAACCCCCAATTCTCCACATTGCTTCTATCCTTCCTTTATCTTCTCAGGCTAATATTTACTCTTTCTTTAACTTAAATATAATCTTTTATGGAAAGCCTTCCATGCACCACACTAAGACCAGTGTCCATCTTCTGTGCTCCCATTGTCCAATAGCACTATTTGTACATTTCTGACATTGCTTACTTCACTGCATTCTCATTGTTCATGTGGTTGCCCCTCCCACTGAAATGTGAGCTCCTCTAGAGCAGGATCTATGCCATTAATATCTATGTTAGAAAGGCCTGGCATATGAAACAGGTTCTCTTTCAAAATACAGACTGTTCCTCTGTCTGAACAATTCTTTCCCATACTGATCTTGTCCTTTTTTAAAGATTTTTTGTTATTCTATTATAGTTGTCCCAATTTTTCCCCCTTTGCTGTCCTCCACCCATCCCATCCCCCACTCCCTCAGTCAATTCCCACACTGTTGTTCATGTTCATGGGCCATTCATACATGCTCTTTAATTAGTCCCTCCCCCTTCTTCCCACCATTATCCCCCTCTACCCAAATCTTGTCACTGTTAGTCTGTTCCATGTTCCATACCTCTGGTTCTATTTTGTTTGTTAGTTTATTTTGTTCATTAGTTTCCTGTATTAGGTGAGATCATATGGTATTCGTCTTTCACTGACTGGCTTATTTCACTAAGCGTAGTACTCTCCAGTTCAATCCATGTTGTTGCAAATGGTAGGAGTTCTTTCTTTCTGCTGTGTAGTATTCCATTGTGTAAATGTACCACAGTTTTTTGATCCACTCATTTACTGATGGGAACTTAGGCTGTTTCCAGCACTTGACTATTGTGAATTGCACTACTATGAACATAGGGGTGCATACATTCTTTTTAATTGGTGATTCAGAATTCTTAGGCTATATTCCCAGCAGCAGAATCACTGGGTCAAAAAGTAGTTCCCTTTTTAGTTTCTTGAGGAGATTCAATCCTGTTTTCCACAGTGGCAGCACCCAACAGTGTGCTAGGGTCGTCCTTATCCTTTAAATTTCCAATAACCCCTATAGGTTTCATTAGTCTAACCCTATAGGATGTTTGTATGCTAAAGATATAGCAGATTTTTTCTTCCTAGGTCTAGTTCTCAACTGGGAACAATGTTACTCCTTTCCTCCGGGAACATTTTGCAATGATGTAGACACTTTCTGTTGTCACAACTCAGGGAAGGGATAGAATGCTACTGGCAACTAGTTTTTAGAGGCCAGAGATTTTATAAACATCCTGCAATACACAGTACAGTGCCCACCCATCCCCACAACAAAAAAGTATCCAGGTGAACAAATAAATAGTTCAGTAGCTAAGAAACCCTGTCTGAGAGCAAGCAAAACCCCTCAGCTATGATGGATTTTCATACTGAATTACAGAGCTGCCTGCAAAATTAGTCCTGTCTTCTGGGGTCTAAGATAATGAAAAAAGAGGAAATAAGTCATAAAGATAAAGTTCTTGTGGGCTGGGGTTTTGCTAAATGAGCAAAAACGCAGTTGAATGTATGCTAAAACCCATATTTGGGAAAATGCTCACTTACAGAGAGATAGGCCATTCTATGAATGGCTCAAAGGGCTTGAACTGAATTCAGAGAACTCATTAGAGCCATCTTTATTGACTCAAGCTAAGTATACTAGACACACTCCTAAACAAGTGGAAAATGAAAGATTAATTAACATTTTGAGCTATTTCTATAAGCCAAACACTGTATAAAGTGCTTTACATACATTATCTTTTTTAATCCTCACAATAGCACTACAAATTAGGCACTATTATTATCTTCATTTTACAGATGAGGAAACTGGCTTGAGAAGTTAGGTAACTAATGCTAGGTAAAGAATGAGTACTTAAATACAATGCCTTTTTATTAAACCATGCTAAGATGATGTGGTGCTCAAGGCACATAAAAATCAAGTTCTCAAGATAGAAGATACCTTCTAATACTTTGAACATATTTTTTTGCTCTTGTCAAACTTAAAAAACAAAAAAGTATTTTGGCATCCACACTAAGTGCAGTTAATTCTCTGATTCATCACACTTGAGTAGGACCCATCTTCTTTTGGTATATGTCCATTTAGGGGCACCATAGTCTAATAGGATCATGCTTAGGTTGGGAATCAAAAGATATGAACTAATTAAATTAATTACATTTACCTGAAAAAAAATGACTGTAGCATATACCTTACTATTCTTTAGTTTTTCATTTTCAAAATAATAAAGTTTGATTATGACCACAATAGTCTATGATAGATATGAAATATCCCACATATAGGCCATTGTAATATGCAACTTCAGGGTCTCTTCTCAGGACCAGACCCACTCTCTAACCAAAGGCCCCTAGGATTCAGTCTGCCTTTACCTCTTTCCAAAAGTGTTTTCACCATTTCTATCCCTTTGGAGTTCTTTGTTATCAATATTCTCCTCCCTTCATTCTGCAGAATGGGAAACAATTTCAATACTCCAGAGACAATTACAGAAGTTCTTTTTAACTAACCTATTATATCATTGCTAAATAAATCCTTCCCTTATAGGCCGTGACTACTGCATGGGCTAGAATTGAAAGAAAGCATAGATCACACAATTTTTCTGTTGTTATAAAGAACATTATTAAATACTGCCCTAGCATCATATTTAATGCTTTATAGGAATGAATGGTGGTCACTGTAAAAGAATTGTACCTGCCTTATGATCCTCAATTATTAAATCATCAACAGTTGCCCCAATACAAAGGACACTTTGTGCTGATGCTGTAGTACCTAGTCTGACCATTGCACACCTGCAATACTAACACTTCCCAACTCTGTTTATACCTACTCTAGTTCACAGGTTGGTGGCTATCCACTTAGCCACCAGCTAGGTGCTTATACTTACTCTAATGTCACAAGCTTTATCTTCAAGAATGTTGAGGGGTGCACAGACGGAGGAGCAGGCGTGTACACTTTGGAGGATTTTGAAATTATCTAAAAATACAGGTAGTTCTCACTGCCAGCCTTGATCTGGATTGGTCGGGTGGTTCAGTCAGTTGGAGCTCCTCCCATGTCCCCCACCCCCAAATGAAAGATAATAATTTCATGCACAGATCCAGGAAGTAAACAAAGTGCACCTCTACACCACAGAAGGTCACACCACTAAGAGAGTAAGTCAAAGCAGACCAATCTAAGAAGCAGAAACAAAAAAGAGCCACCTGAAATGGGGGGATAAAGAAATAAACCCTCAGCAAATGGAAAGGAGGAATCCCCAGGAAGAGTGAAAAATGAAATAGAGGCAAGCACCTTATCAGACAAGGAATTCAAAATAATGATCATAGAGAAACTTAATGAGCTCATCGAGCTCAAAGAAAACTACAAACAACTCCAGGTAAAGTACAAAGAACTTTCTGAGAACTACACAAGCATTATAAAGGACAAAAAAAGAAATCAGTAAGAACCAGGAGGAAATGAAGAATGCAATCAAAAGCAGGTGAGAGAAAGCAGAGGATCAGATTATCAAGCTGGAGGTCAATGTAGAAAAAAATTCCCAGGCAATGCAACAAAATGAAAAAAGACTAAAAATGAATGAAGAGGTTTTAAGAGAGCTGCAGGACAACATGAAACATAATAACATCTGTATTATAGGGATACCAGAAGGAGAAGAGGAGGAGCAAGGGATGGAAAACCTGTTTGAAACAGTAATGACAGAAAACTTCCCTAACTTGAGGAGAAAAAAAAGCATGCAAGTTCAGGAAGCACAGAGGGTCCCAAGGAAGATGAACCCAAACAGGCCCACTCCAAGACACATCATCATGAAAATGGCAAATTTCAAAGACAAGGAGAGAATCCTAAAAGCAATAAGAGAGAAACAGCTAATAACACACAAGGGGGTTCCCATAAGGTTATCAGCTGATTTCTCAACAGTAACACAACAAGCTAGAAGGGAATGGCAAAAAATATTTCAAGCAATGAAAAACAAAGGCCTGCAACCAATAATACTCTACCCAGCAAGGCTGTCATTCAAAATGGAAAGTGAAATAAGGAGTTTCCCAGACAAAAGAAGTCTAAAAGAATACATCTCCACCTAACCAGCACTGCAAGAGATGCTAAAGGGTCTGCTTTAAGAAGATGAAGAAACAGACAGATAGGAACACAGGTACAAAGGAAAAAATAGATAATGAATAAGCACCTATCAATAATAATCTTAAAGGTAAATATATTAAATGTACCAATCAAAGTTGGATAAGAACCAACTTTAACTTATGAATGCTTTAGAATGATCTTATTATAAATAGATTTTACTAAATAAGGTATAATTTTGTATATTGTACCTGCATTACTGCAGGTTAAGTTTTCTTAGATTGGAATTATTTCACAATATGGGAAAATCATGTTCTGATAACTCAGAAAAATCGAATGCAGTTAAGGAAGAAGAAAAAAGTAAGAAAATGTGGATATATATTACATAGAAGACATGCTATCTTTCTTATTTACTGTTACAAAATATGTGCTTATTTGTGGGTGTGTAATATATAGATTTTGTTAGCAATTTGTGTTTTAAAGAGCAACCAAGTGGTCATGGGTATGTTATGAAATCAGTCAATCTTTAGGTTAGAAAAGATTCTGAGAATGAAGACCAATTTGGATGGAAGTTGCAAACTACTAAACTATATGATTTGTGTACATAGATAATATATATTCTCATATTAGCATGTAAATTAGATGAGATTCCTTTCAAATAGATTGTGGAAATACACATTTCCAGTTATGAAGGCCCCCAAACTGGGGATGTTTGGGAAAAGGAATGAATGCTATAGTAAACTTTATTATTGAAATGTGAACATACCTAATCTCTACCTCAACAGACTCTTAAATAGTTCAGGGGTTAG
>PVIW01016944.1:0-15329 GCA_004026585.1 Noctilio leporinus | reverse complement strand
AGTGTTTACATTTCAAAAACAAAACAAACTGTTAAAAAAGAAAAACAAACAGCTGGGTTAGCATTCCCTTGCATTGCAGAGCCAGGAGGAAGTTGGAGTTTCTGCTTCAAATTAGTTCTCTTTGTTTTTAGACAGGCAGCATGGTTTCCACAAAGCTCTCCTGAGGCTGTAGCTATTTTCAGCCAACACTGTAGTGGTTAGGAGCAGAAGTTTAGAGTCCTGGTAAAATTGTGTGAATTCAGGGAAGTTACAGAAAGTCAGTACATCTCAGTTTTCTCATCTCTAGGAGGGCAGTTGGACAGGAGTGGCTTTGGTAGAACTGAGTGCCCAGTGCCAACCAGAGGTTTCTATAGCATCACCTTCTCAGTCTTAGCTCTCTGCCATATTTGTCAATTCAGTGAGCCAATCAGTAGTCTTCAGGAAAAAAACTCTTTCAATTAACCAAAGTCAGCTCTTTTTTTTTTTTTTTTTTAAAAGACTTCCAGAGAGGAGAAAGGGAGAGAGAAACATCAATGTGCAAGAGATACATCCATTGGTTGCCTCTCATACACCCCCTGCTGGGGACCTGACCGGCAACCCAGGCATGTGCCCTGATGGGAATCAAACCAGCAACCTTTTGGTTCATAGACTGATGTTCAATCCACTAAGCCACACCAGCCAGGGTCCCAGTCAGTCCTGATGTTTGCATTTGAGAGACATGAGAGAGACACTCGTGATTTTGCCATTTTTAATTCTATTTTTTAAATGATCATACCATATAAGTTTTTGGTGTACAGTCATGAATTTTTATATCTGCATAGGTACATGTTACCACTACCCCAATCAGGATAGAGAACAGTTTAATACGAGGAATGATTTACTTCTGCTAATTCTTTGGTCTCACTTTATGGCTTCTCTGCATGTGCACCACCCAGTGGTCAGTCTGCAACCTGGCTAGTGGTCCTTCATTTGTCCAGTTCTCCAAGTCTTTGGTATGTACCCATTAGGATCAGACCCAGTTAGAGCTCAACTAAGGGGTGAGCCCAGCAGTTCACAAAAAAAAAAAAAAAAAAGAAAAGCTTTTCCCTTTCTGCAATTTTCCTGTAATTTCTGGTTCCCCGGGCTACCTCTTTGGTCCTCTGGCCAGAATGCTGTGGTTTTATTACCCCACTTGCCCTCTACAGGGCCAAGAGGTGGAAGGTTGGAAAGAGAGAGAGGAAAGAAAAATCAGGCATCTGGTTTCTCCCCACTCTCTTGGGATCACAGCTCTACCAACTGGAGAGGGGGGTTCTTGTTCTCACAGTTCTGCCTCCTGTTGAATTGCAGCCTCTGCAACCATTGCCATGGATTTGCAAGATGCAAGAAAATGTATGGGGGAGGGGGAGCGGTGTTAGGTGGGTGTCTCTACATCTTGTCTGAGCTTCACGAGTTCCCTTTTCTGCTCCTGAGCCCCATCTAGAGGGTTTCTCCTGGAATTGTGTTCACACCAGTGCCCACTTCTGGGCCCCAGGATGTGCTAAATTCAGGCCGGAGAGTAGGAAAGCTGTGAATGTCATGAGTTTGCTTTGCATTCTGACCTTCCTCCTCAATGCACTTGCTATCATTTATCTTCCAGAGTCCTCAAACAACTGCTGCATACATTCCCTGCATGGTTTACAGAGCTATTTTCTGGGTGATTCTCTGGGTTTTTGCAAGGATTCAATGTGATATTGCATGTTGTAGCAAAATGCCTGACATGAATTAAAGGCTCATTAAATATTATATATTATTATTTCTTGTTTTTTTCTCCCCGCCTATATATTATTATTTCTATATATTTTATTTATAACTTTTAATTTATTTCGGTCAATAATTCTCTTAACCAAGATTAATTAGAAACATTAGCTTTCTTTGGAAGGTTTCAAAACAAAAAAAAGGCTGACTTAAAAACAATTCTACCCAGGACCATGTACGATAAATGTCTTCTTTTGAAAAGAGTTTCTGAGAAGTACCTTTCCTTCCCTCTCTCCCTTCCATTTTTCAACTTGATTTAGAGATCCTGTTTACTTACAGTTGAGATGTGCTGTTTTGAATGGTATTTATGTCACAGAAAAGACTGATTTCAAGACTTCATACCCCTATCCATGGAGGTATGAGGAATGGGTAAGAAAGGAAGGCACGGGTTCAAGGATAGTGTTTTGCTTCCTCTGGAGACCACATTGGGGAGCACAATCCAGTTAGTATGGAGACTTACCCCAGAGTTTATGTTTGATTTATTTGTAACTTAGCCCAGATAAAAGGAAACGGGATTTAGAGTCTGAATATTTTGGTTCTTCTAGACCAGAGGTTGTTAAACTATAGCTCATGAGCCAAATAAACCCAGACCACTCACCCCTCGTAAAATACATACATACATACGTACATACATACAGTAATAATGTAGTAAGTAAATCGAGTTTTATTAGAAAACAGCCATGCTCATGTTTTAACATATTGTCTATTATATGTTCCTTTGATTTTTTCCAGTTATGTTGAGAAATAACTGACATACATCACTTTAAAGTATACCACATGATGGTTTGATTTACACATACTGGGAAATGATTACTATAAAAGGTTTAGTTAACATCCATCATCTTATTGAGTAGATACAATAAAAAGAAAGAAAAAAACACCTTTCCTTGTTATGAGCATGCTTAGGATTTACTCTCTTAACTTTTCTGTATATCTAAGGAATATATCAGAGGCAGTGCATATAATTCATTAAAAATAAATTATTGTGACCAGTTGTTTCTATGTTTGTAACTTCTTTTTTTAGGAGAAACACTTCTAAAATAGTTTCATGTGTATTGTATTGTATTAATTTATTGTTGTTATGTTACAGTTGTCTCATTTTTCCTCATTGCTCTCCCCTGCCACATCGACCCCATCCTGTCTCCCACGGTCTATCCTCACCCTGTTGTCCATGCTCATGGGTCATTTATACAAGTTCCTTGACTAAAGTCTTCCCATTCTTATCCAACTGCTCTCCCTTCTCCCTCCCCTCTGGTCACTGCCAGTCTGTTCCTTATTTCCATGCCTTTGGTTCTATTTTGTTTGTTTGTTTGTTTTTGTTCATTAGTTTCTTGTATAGGTGAGGTCATATGGTATTTGTAATGTGTGTGTGTGTGTGTGTGTGTGTGTGTTTTATAATGTATTTTTAAAATGTTTTCATTTTATTAATTATTTCCAGAGCAAGAGGAAGGGAGAGAGGCAGAGAGGGAGAGAAATATCAATGTATGGTTGCCTTTCACCTACCTCCAGCTACGGACCTGGCTGGAGACCTGGCTGGAGACCTGGTTATGTGCCCTGGCTGGGAATCGAACCAGCGACCTTTGGGTTTGCAGGCCAGGACCTTATCCACTGTGCTACCAGTCAGGGCTTGTAATGTTTTTTTTTGTTTTTTTTTTTCAATTTTATTGTTGTTGTATTACATCCATCCCTTTTTTGCTCCCCTCTGTCTGTAATGTAATTTTTAAAGCTGGAGTCAACGCATGCTCATTGAATCTTTTAGTACTTGAGTTTGTCAGCTTGGGTTTTTGAATTGGTCATGTGGGAGAGGAATTCCTTGAAATCTTTTATTTATTTTTGCTTTGGATAAAATACATCATGTTCCCAGGCTCAAATGTTATAAAAGAAATCCTCACTTCCAAAATAACATATTGTCTGAAGTGGTTGCTCTAACTCACACCTCTGGTTGCTGGTGGCTGACTCACTGTGTGCTGGCAAGACTTCCACTGTCCACAGTCTGGATTCTGTATACACTGGAGCAAACTTCCTGTTTTGTCAAGCAGTGGCTAAGAATCAAATGGGGGCCATGGCTTCTGGATATGGTACCCAAGGAGGACCTGACTGTGGGAGAACTTGGGTGTTATTCTGGTTGTATGACAGAGTATGGCTCAGGGACCCTCTTATCAGTACCAACCCATAGCAAAGATCCAAATTCTCTTATTTCCACTAAAAGCTTTCCCCTGATCAACTTTCAACTGCTTCTGGTTTGTGCCTTGACTTTCCAGTCATGCAATCAAGAGGTGAGTGTAACAATTCACATGCTTGTCCCCAAGATGTAATCTGTGATCAAAAACTTTTTCCCATGTTTTCTTTGACCTCCCTTCTTCCACAGGTCAGTCCCTAGGGCCCCTCATATATTCTTACACGTTTTCTTCCCTAACTTCTCAATACCTTCCAACTCTTTTTTTTTTTTTTAATCATTGTTAAATTTGGACTCCCGCCCATCCCCCAAAGTAACCTGATGCTCTATATCTCCTTGCTGTCTCTCCATTTCAACAGGGGTGTCAAAACTCTTGCCTTACGCAAAACGTTTTGGATATAGGTCATAAGTCTAAGTCAAAAGGAATCAAGGGGCTGATGATCATTCTTTGCCATAGCATGTAACTATATTGTAAAGGATAATACACATAAAATCACAACCCATCCCTAAACTTGTTGATTTGGAATTTTTTTTTTTTTTCAGCGCTTTTTTCCTCATTGCTGTTTTAGAGGGTTCTGTTGGAGCAGTAATATAGGTCAATTGACTGGGAGTCAACTTCGGAGTTTTTCTCTTTTGGCCACCACTTTTTTAAAAAAGATTTTATTTATTATTTTTAGAGAGAGGGGTAGGGAGAGAGGCAGAGAGGGAGAGAGACATCAATGTATGGTTGCCTTTCACCTGCCTCCAGCTAAGGACCTGGCTGGAGACCTGGCCTGCAACCTGGTTATGTCCCTGGCTGGGAATTGAACCAGCAACCGTTGGGTCACAGGCTGGTGCCTTATCCACTGTGCCACCAGGCAGGGCTTGGTCACAACTTTTTAAAGTTTATAACATAAGTTTGTGCTCCTATATTTCTTGCTTGATTTGAATTATTTTTAGATCATTTTTCTGTATTTTGAGAGATAAAGTTTAAAATCTGGCTCCACTCTGCCATCCTATTCTGCAAAACTTTATGATATCTCAGGCTTTAGGGGGAAAATGAACAATTCAACTGATGGCTTTTACAAGTCAGTTTTTCTTAAGGCTTTACCAGTCGTGCATTAATATCAATGCTAAAAATAGTGATAATAACAATGAAGATACACTAAAACCATAAAACACGTTAGTATTCTTATCCAATCATAACTGATGTCCAATGTGGAAGACAAAACAAGGTTAAACTTCTCAAGGCAGATGCTGATGAAGTTACAAAAATAGCCTCAAATCTAGCCACTATTTGGGTCCTGCTTACCTTTTTTTCCCCCCTAATTGTAGTAAAATAGATGTAATATAAAATTGACCATTCTAGCCATTGTAAAATACAGTTTAGTGGCATTAAGTGCATTCAAATTGTTATGCAACTGTCACCACTCTGGACTCTTCTCATTTTGCAAAACTGAAACTCTGAACCCATTAAACAATAACTCCCCATTCTTCTCCCAACTCTCAACAACCACCATTCTACTTTCTGTCTCTCTACATTTTTCTGTTCCTGGTTCCTCATATCAGTGAACTCAGACAGAATTCTTCCTTTTTGGGGTTGACATTTCACTTAGCATAATTTCCTCAAGATTCATCCATATTGTAGCATGTTCCAGAATTTCCCTCCTTTTAATGCTAAATAATGTTCCATTGTGTGTGTGTGTGTGTGTGTGTGTGTGTGTGTGTATGCGTGCCACATTTTGTTTTTTCTTTATCCATTTATCTCTCAATGAACACTTGGGGTTGCCCACTGTTTTTTGTGAATAATGCTGCTGTGAACATTGGTATAAAATATCTCTTTGAGTCTCTGTTTTTAATATATGCCCCAACATGGAATTGCTGGATCATATGGTAACTCTATTTTTAATTTCTTGAGGAATCACCATACTGCTTTCAATCAATTTATTCCTTTTAAGTTAAAATAGAACCCCATGGGAAGGAACAGTTCCCCCTGGGCTTGGGTTTATTTTTGAAGGGCTTCTAGTGACTGTATGGTAGCTCCAAGTTGGGAAAGCTATATTGCAATTACAACCAATCTGGCAAAGCACAAGGGAAATGCAGCATATGAAATAAATAACAAATGATAGATTTTGTGTATAATTAATCTCCCTGTTTGAAACTGTGCTACAGAGAATGCTCACCATTTCCCTTCTATCCCAGGTGTCCCTGAAGAGGTCAGGATGTTCTTCCCAGAGAACACTTCCATGGGAGTGAGACAGAAACATTTGGGAGTCTACTCATCAGGGTATGGTATCCTGTGGATTTCGCTGGGGTGAACCAGTAAGTTGGAGTGAACCAGAATGTGTGGATTTCACTGGCCATGAACCAGTGAGTGTGAATTTCACCGGAATGAACCAGAATGCTCCCCTGAAAAAAGTGGGCAGAGATCTCTTTGAATTAAAAACCAGGGTCTGGAATACATCTGTGTTCCCCTGCCAGGCGAGAGCTGTCAGTGGAGGGGGCTAAATCTGCAGTCTGGTGGGGCTTCCTTCCCAGGGCAGCGGGGCACTCTTCTGGAACAGGAGAGAACCCGTTTGTCCAGACCACACTTGTCTCTTTTCATAGGCTGGCTTAGGCCTGGGGTTCCTTGTTTTCACATCCTAGGCTTAGGTTTTATTGACAAATATAACCTCCAGCTTCAGAAACCAGGAATAATGAGAGGGATGGTGAAGAATGTATTTTTAGAGGCTTATGTTTAAACGAAAAAAAAAGAGAAAGAAAGCACCCAGGCTTCTCAGACATCACTTGGCTCTTCTCAAACTTCATTTTGATGGGTTAAGTGTGAGTGATCCGAAAACATGTGGATTAAATTTCCTGAGAGCACACATGGATTTGACAATCAGAAGGAAGGAAATCTTGGCAATGCTAGTTTGGGGCCTTCCCAGACTCCAGATGCTTTGCTGTTCTCCATGCCTGATGGCACAATCACACTTGGTTTTTTCTGGTGGTGACTCACAGGATGGTTGGCTGCATAGCTGTCTGAGAAACAAGGCATTGCCAGTGGCCAAATTGACTAAGTTAGACTAAAAACTCGCCTAGAGCTCTCCTCATTCAGGTTGGATCTCTGTATCACCAGATTCGCCAATGACTCAGCCGTCCTTATCCTCTGGATCACTTGGCATATCCATATCATGACCACCCACAGTTCTCCCGCTATGATCATCTCCCCACTGAAAGGATGGCCCATGCATGGGAGCATGCCCCCCCCCCCGCCCCCGCATCACCCAGCTGCAAGGCAGGAGGCGGCTTATGACAGAAGAAGCACACAAGCACTAGAGTGTAGCAGTCAGATCACTGTGCTGCCACTGCTCTTACCAGTTCTTCTGTGAACCCTGAAGCCTCATTTTTATCCTAGTTTGTGAGGATAAAAAGCAGTAACGTCAATGAAGGGCCTAACAGAGTGCTCAGTAAACAGGAGGTGCTTAATAAATGGCAGCAGTGGTGGGAGGCAGCCCTTTGTTTCAGTTTTCTTTTCCCCTTTTGCTGTGTTGCTCCCTGTTGCCTTCCTGGTCTTGCCACCTGATCTGTTCCTCTGACCAGAGTTATAAAAGCGAAGGTACATACAAATCATCATGGGCACTTTTTGAAAAAGGAACCTCCCTGGGTCCCATGGCCAGATTCCTACGGGAGGAGTGGGACTCTGCCCTTCAAAAAAGAGCGGCTCTGGTGATGCTTATGCACGTCTGAGATGGGCACTTTGTGACAGTTGTTTTCTGAACTTCCTCCCACAACCATCCAAAAAGATGTGCCCTGTGAGCATGCAAGTGTGGTCACATATAATAATGGCTTAAATTCACGTCTCTCCAGTAATGTGTGAACGCTTGATGCTAAGGCAGGGTTGTATTATCAGGAAATAAATGAACGGCACTCCCTGCTGGGATGTCAGTTGTCAAAGCTAGGGTCTACATGAGAAGGGCGTTGGCTGGCAGTCACAGTGGAGGGAATTCCTGAGTAGGTCATGTCATGACAGTGACTAGTCTCATGCCAGGTTCACTCTTCTTCATGAAATACATTTGAATGGGAGGGTCTTTCCTCTGGGACTTGGAAACAGTCATTTAGAGCAGTGGTCCTTAAAGAGTGGTCTCAGGCTAGCAGCATTAGCAACACTAAGGAACTGGTTAAAAATGCATATTCTCAAGCCACTTCCCAGACCTACTAAATTAGAAACTCTGGGGTGGCACCCCACAAGCAGTCTTAAACTTCACAGGTATTTCTGATGCATGTTAAAGTTTGAGAATCACTAAAGCAGAACAAAATCACTCTTGCTATCAAGTTTCTAACTTATAAGAGCATATGAATACATGTATAGTATTTATAACTGTCCCAAAATGTGTTAAAATAATATATGCTATGTATAGTACACACACACACACGCACACACTGGCCCATAAGATGAATACATTCTGTAAGTAAACACAAAAACTCATTACAGAAGTTCTGTGAAGTGAAACTGGGCATGGGAGTGAAGAGACAAATTTTTACTTTACATATTACATTTTTCTGAACTTTTTGCTATATTTTCTTTAAATCTGGGCATACATTATTTTTATTTTAAAATTTTATTTAATAGCAATTACAAAAGAAAATTTAAGAACTAGACAAACATACAAATACTTATCTGATTTTGAGAAGAGAAAACATGAAAAGAAAGAAATCATAAGGATAGATTTGTATCTTAAACTTTTGTAAGTTAATATACTACTGATAAAAACAAATACATGTAAAAGCAAAGTGACTAAGAAAATGGAGCCCTGGCTGGTGTGGCTCAGTGGATTGAGTGCCGGCCTGCAAACCAGGTGGTTCAATTCCCAGTCAGGGCACATGCCTGGGTTGTGGGCCAGGTTCCTAGTAGGGGGTGTGCAAGAGGCAACCACACAATGTTGTTTCTCTTCCTCTTTTTCTCCCACCCCTCCCCTCTCTCTAAAAAATAAATAAGTAAAAGGTTTTAAAAAAGAAAGTCTCTGGGCCAGACTAATCAAGGGAAAAACAGAGATCATAAATTACTAACAAAAGGAATTAAAAGGGGGCATTGGTGTACATCTTAAAAGCAGGAAAGATTAAAAAAGGATATTATAATATTTTTCTGGCATATCATTTGAAATTTTACTTCTAAAAGAATAAAACAAATTTATTGTAATTTGGCATTTTAGATGAGGTGTCCAAATTGCTAGAAAAAAAAAACATAATTTGCCAAAACTCATTAAGAAATAATTAGAACATCTGAAAAGTTCTATATCTATTGAATAAATTAAATCTATAATTAAAAACTACAGGCCAATATAACATCACTAGTGAATTATATCACACATTTAATAAAGAAACATCTATTACTGACATGGGATTAAAATGCTTAGTAAATAAAGAGCTTTCTTAAAAGCCAATGAAAAAATACCCCATTAAAAAACAAGACACTGCCCTGGCTGATGGCTTAGGGGATAGGCACCAGCCTGTGAACCCAAAGGTCACTGATTCGATTCCCAGCCAGGGTACATAAACGGGTTGCAAGCCAGGTCTCCAGCCAGGTCCTTAGCTGGAGGCAGGTGAAAGGCAACCATACACTGATGTTTCTCTCCCTTCCTTCCTCCCTCCCTTCCCCTCTCTCTAAAAATAATGAATAAAACCTTTTTAAAAAAAGACAAATAGGCAATTTATAGAAAAAGGGAAGAGAAATTACCAACAAACTTATTAAATGGTCACTCTTACTAAAAGTTACACTAAAAAGCATTATTTTTACAATTTTGAAATGATATAAATTGGCAATTGCTATGAACTTTGTGGAGGGTGATTTGGCAATATGTAAGAAAAAGAATACAGATGAAAGAGGAAAGTTTATAACAATATCCATCTCTGTGTTGTTAGCAGGAAATATTTTTGTGGAATTCTAAATGTTCAATGATAGGGTAAATAAAATAAACTATTACATATCCACATTATGGCATACGATGCAGCCATTAGAAATATGTCAAAAAATAGTAACATGGAAAATGTTTGTGGAAAACAGAGGAAAACATAGGTTAGAAAAAGTTGAAGAGTATTAGCTTACTTTTGTTTATACACCACCCCTCCCCACCACCCACCACCCACCACACACATAACACACTCATGGGAAGAAAACTGAAAAAAAAAACCAAAAAAAAAAAAACCATACAAAATCTCCAAGTGGTGTTTCTTAATGGTAGGATTCTAGGTGACTTAATTTTTTTCTTTTTGCTTAATGAAAATTTCCAAATTTCATAAATTGAACATTCACTAATTATATAATAAAAATGAGTTGATAATATCTATGGAGTAGATGGAGAGGCAAATTTACAATAGCACCAAAAACTTGGAATAGTACTGAGTATCTGAATTTGCTATATGACAGGTGCTTAACCTAATTATTCCTTACAACCTACTGATAGAGTAAATACTATTCTCATCCCCATAAATATTTTGTCATATTTACAGATGACAAAGCTAGGCTTGGAGATATAAAATAACCTTTCCAAGGTCAAAAAGCTGGTGCATGGAGGAGCCAGGATGCAAATGGAAGTCCTTCTGACTCCAGAAGCCTATACTTGAAAACCATCACCAATTGCTAGTTGACAAATGGTTAACCCAGTGCCAGAACCTGGAAGAATTTTATAGCAATTCCAAAGCCCAAGAAGCTGATTTGGAAAACACAATTGGTGATCTATTCTTTGCTGTGCTAACCAGAACAAAGATGGAACAATCCATATTTGTCTGTCACTCACACAGAGAAGATCTGTACCAAATGAACAAATAGGAAATCTTCCCTTTGCTGTATTGGAGCATACTCTTGAAGCAGCGAATTATTGTCCCTGGTTCCCATCTTTTTCTTTTCTGTATTCAGCAGAATAAAACACTTTCAGGAAACAACTGGGCAGGAAGTAAGAGAGGAAGGAATTTCATCCTGGGAGGTTGGATTCCCACAAGTAAAGGCTGTGGTGGGAGCACTCAGGAAGCATTGTTGACACATGGGGACCACTGTGCTTTATGAACTCCATGTGTTCAGAGCATCTGAGACTCACACAGTGGGGCAGGGCAACATTCTATTGCATTCCAGCACATTCCTGTTAGATGATCTCCTATTAGAAATTGGGAAGTAGCTAAAAATGGTGTGCATCAACTCACCGCACATAGACATCAGACATAGATCTGAGAGGGTAACTCAATCCACCCCACTTGCAGCAAGCCCTAGTGAAAGACATGTGTTGTGCCTGGGTATTAGCCAATGCAGGTCTGAATAGAGCTCATCTCATTCTATCATGAGAGGACAGTGTGAAATATGGGTATTGGGGTGGTGGGGGGAGGGAAGTATTGCCAAGTAAAAGGAGGATACATCACTCTGAAGACTCAGAGGAGGGACAGACCTCTGAAAAGTGTTTTGACATAAGAACCAGGTGTGCTAAGATGCAAGAAGACACTGCACTATAAAATGGGTACAAAACGCTAGAAAGAAAAAACTACATGTGAAAAATAATGGCATTAAATTAAAAGGTACAGGAGAAAGAAAAAGAGGACAGTACAACTAAATTCCATAGTAATCATTCACTTGTTATTTATTCCAAAAATATTTCATCTTCACATATGAACAAAGAGCAGAAATAGAAATAGTAGTAAGGAGCAGAATTAACATGGTAAAAATTGAATCAGAGATGTGGAAGATCTTGAGATTCTCAGAAATGCAGGGAGGACAGAGCAATAATAAATGCTTCTAGTGATTAAAAAGCAAAGGACAACTGGAATACAAACCATGATCAAAGAAAATTTTTCTAAGCTTAAAAAGCAAAACAAATATATATGATAGGTAAATAGAACTAGTTTACCACATTCCAGAAAAAAATCAATAAAAAAATATTTTAAGCATAACTGAAATTTTTAAATAAATTAACAATGATTTTTAAAACAGTCATGCAGGATAAAATTACCTACAAAGAAACAGCATCCAGGCCGGCCCCTGACCTTTCATTTGTAAAACAAAATGCCAGATGAAAATAGCAAAATCTCCAAAGCTGTCAGGCTACATGGTTGAAAAGAAGAAAGTACAACTGTATATAAAAAGGCAAACATCATTTGAAATATTTTAAATTGTAGGAAATATTTTGAAAATAGCTATAACAATTCCAGCTTATGGAGGGTTTGGGGTACAGTACACCCATCTTCTCTGCTTGAGTTCTGAACTGGTTTAGAAATAATCAGAAGTCAGGTAGATGGGCCAAAATAATCCCCTTATGTTGCTGATAAAGCTCGTATTGGAGGATGGGCCTTCCTATGGATTACTGGATTTCCTAACTGAACCCCAGGACTAGGAGCTGTATCCACAAACATCTCCTTCACGTGGGTGTCTATTCTAGGAAATATCCATCATGGATGCGAGCAGAAGAAATGCTTCCTGAAGGCAGGCTTGGTTCAGAAAGGATGGAGCAATTCCAAATAGGTCTGGGTTTTAGCCCAAATTTGCTGCTCAGCTAAGTGACTGCTCCATTCTCATTCCCACTCAGGGAAGAGTGAGTGAGGAGGTGGGAGAGGGTCAAGAGTGTTCTATTGGTGACTTCAGTAGTAAAGGAGGAAGCATTCTCCTTCTCCCCGTTGCATCAGTCCACGCCTCACCTTCCTGGACTCCCTAGGAGAAATAAATGACACTGAAAAACTGAATATTGGGAAGGTTGTGATATAAAAGGTCTAATATTTATGATCCCTATTGGATGGAACTTATACTAAGGAAAAACATTAGGAATAAAGATACATTCATGTGATTCATTACAGCATTAACTACTTCAAAAATAGTTCTGTACTATTTATAATATTATAGTAAAATATTGTGAACGACTTAAATTACTATCTTTAGGAAATGAAAAAGTCATTCTGCCATGTTTTTAAAAGGGCTTTGACAAATGGAGAAATACATGAATCATAATGATACATAATACAGAAATCCTATGTAGTTTTTCTTGTGTGTCAACTAGAATTGATTGTGAGTGGTTGCTTTTTTTTCCTTCCCAGATAGCTTTTGAGGCCACAACTGGGTTCAGTGGGAGAGAATACTGTGAACAAAAGTGGACATGGGATGTTGTTATTTGGGGTGGGATGGGGGTCAGGACAAGGAATGGTGTGACAGCTACCAAATATTTGCTATCCATCTTATGGTATAATTTCAACTGCGTAAGGAAAAGAGTGCAAATTTAAAGAAAAAAAAAAAAAAAGATGAGAGGAAGATAAACCCAAATATGTAGACATGACCTGAAGGAGTTCGGATCCTGTGTGGTATTTTTCCTGCCTTCTCCAAGTGTTGTTCCTGTGGGTCTGCTGCTGGCCTCCCTGCAACCAAGTCCTGGCTCCTCCACTTGCTAGCACATGTGGCTTCATCTCTTGGAGCCTCAGTCCCCTCTTCCAGAGAAATGGTGATAATAGTAATACTGACCTCATAAGGGCAGGACTTAGGCAGATGGGCCAAAATTTAACTCATTAAAATACTTAATGTGTGTAGGACAATGTCTGGCACACAGGAAGTTTCATGCAAGTTTTAGCCATTAGTAGTAGTAGTGGTACAGTGAGCAAATATTTTTAAAATGAGATAAAAAGAAAACACAGGAAAGACAGTGCAGAAAAAAAATATTTGATAAAATATTAAGTGGCTAAAGCCGTAATATGTTTCATCTGAATGCAATTATATAACACTGTGTACATGTGGAAAAATATTGTAAAGGAATATCAAAAACTGAAAGACTTTTGCAAGATCAAAAGTATGAGCTTTAAAAACAGTTTTCTAGGGCCCTGGCTGGTAGCACAGTGGATAAGGGGCCGGCCTGCGAACCCAAAGGTTGCTGGTTCTATTCCCAGCCAGGGCACATAACCAGGTTGCAAGCCAGGTCTCCAGCCAGGTCTATAGCTGGAGGCAGGTGAAAGGCAACCATACATTGATGTCTCTCTCCCTCTCTGCCTCTCTCCCTTCCCCTCTCTCTGAAAAATAATAAATAAAATCTTTTAAAAAATAATAAAATAAAAACAGTTTTCTTTTTGCCCTGGCCAGGTGCCTCAGTCAGTTGGATTGTCATCCATATATCATAAAGGTTGGGTGAGTACAGTAGACAACCCATTGATGTCCCTCTTCCACATCTCCCTTTCTCTCTCTCTGTTCCTCCCCCCATCCCTCTCTAAAATCAATTTAAAAAAAAACAAAACAAAACATCTTTGGGTGGAGATTTGAAACATCCTTTAGAAAAGCCATTTTCTTTTATATTGTAATTATGGAATTGAAAAATATGCATGTGATTTAAAAAATCCGCTCTTTGTTATCTTTACAAACAATACAAACAAATACCTTCATTTGTAGTAGTATCTATGATTATGCATGCTCAGTAGCTCTCCACCCCTATCTTGGGAAAAACATCTCCCTTCTGCTGGGCTTCATGCTCATTAACCATGGGGTTTGTACAACACAAAAGTTGTCTCATAGCTGAGTGACCCAAGGAGGGGCACTTGGCCTAAGCAGAGACAATGAGAATTCCTTCTTGGGGAAATTTGAATTTAGGACTAGAGAGTATGAGTAAGTAGCTTAATCTGGTAGTAGGAGTCATGGTTTGAGAGCATTGGCAGCGTGTTACCCGTCGAAGGAGTGAGTCTTTTCTTGTGAGAAAGGGTCTTCCTGCACACAGATGTGAGATGAGTGAGAGTTTTAATATGTGTGTATATATAAGCATATATGTGTGTATATGTATGTGTATATATACATGTAGTTTTTATTTATCTGTCTATCATCTATGGTAACATTCATGTCATTGGTCTCAGTTATTTCTCTAATTTTGCCTTTTCTGTAAATTCATTTTTAACACTATTTCATTTATGGAGAAACCCCAGTACCGTTCTAATAAACATCCATCTTTTCCTGAGGTTGTTTGAGCTAGTTGCAACCAAGATCCTTGACTAATTCATACCACAGCTTTACTAATAACAGCAAAAATAGGGAACAATATTAATCAGTAATATTAGAGTGGTTAAATGATGTCAAGTCTATCTGATGGGATTATGCAGTCCCATATGAATGATACTTTCAAAGAATATTTGAGAAATCATTTGGAATATTACTCAGTGAAAACAGGTGACTCCCTGCCATAGGAGGGAGGGAGATTGGGTGCACTACAGGAAGAAGAACCAGCACATGCACAGGGCCTGAGGTCTGATGAACTTGGTTCATGTGAAGGCACCAACAGGAGGCCAATGTATTGGCACAAAGAAAGTCAGTCAGAATAAAGAATGAAGTAAAAATGGAAGGACAGGCACCATAGACTATGGTGAGGCTTGTGAGTTTTTAAAATTTATTATTATTATTTTTAGGGATATGGAAGGGAGAGAAGCAGAGGGGGAGAGAGACATCAAT
>PVIW01016943.1:0-15309 GCA_004026585.1 Noctilio leporinus | reverse complement strand
CCTTTATACTAGGTTCTTGTCTAAGCTGCTCCCCTTCTTTGCCTCTACCTCCCCCCTCCCCCCAACCCCGTTCCCCCTGACCACTGAAGGCCTATTCCTTGTATTCATATACTTGGTTCTGTTTTGCTTGTTGTTAGTTTTGCTCATTATTGTCCCATAATGGGTGAGATCATATGATATTTGTCCTTCACTGACTGGCGTTTGCAACAACATGGATGGAACTAGATCTAGAGTTTTTAAAGATCTTAACCCCTATCCCTCCCAGGTTCTCTATTCCATTGGTAACTGGAATCAGCAGCCCCTGGTAGAAGTCAGCAAGAACCTGGCTTTAAGGACGAGTCAGAATAGTGTAGGAACAAACTATGTAGTACCTGCTAGAAACATGCCCCAAATCACTAGAGCGTGAGGAGTTAGAAATATTTGAAAACAGAATGTATTTCAGACACACACAAATACAGACTATTGTATTTTTCAATTGAGGTCAAAATTTTTAAAGCCCTGTTTTCCCAGTCAAAAGCAGGGAATTTTATCAGTTGTATATCTCCTACATTTATACCCCAGATTAATTTAAGCCGAGTCTGGACGTAATACTTCTTTGAAAATTTAACTTCATTTTAGCAGCATACATGGAGTACTGACTTTTCAAAGGCTCTATCTCAGATCCATTAGGTCTACAAAAGATTAGAAATAATGGAGGGAAGTGACTGGGGCAGTTTGTGGGATCCTCTCAGAAACTTCTCTTGGGTTCTTTTTAAATAAAATTTCTTTACCATATAAGCACTGTTTTATATTAAGCCAAGTATGTCCCTCCCCCTGGAGAGGTTGTTGCCTATAATGATTAAATACTATTTAACACTATGCTTAAAGCAAGCTAGTAACTGTAGCTGAAAGTTCTCCATACCAGCAGGATCACTAACATTTATTTTAGGCAATGTTGGACTTGATACCCTGGTCAAGGCTGCCTGACAAGTGAAGTTAAAGCAGAATATAGAATAAGGGTAGAGAATAGGAACAGGAGTTGAGGAAAAGATATGTTATACAGTAAATTCTGTACAGTGAGATCCAAGGACACCAGTGCATTATGCCTGATTTATTCATTTTTAAAAGAATAGTTCTAACTTTTTATTTTCCTAGTATTACTCTTCAGCTAAGTCTTTCTTTACCCACAACCATAAAACCATGATGTAGTTCTTTAAAACTTAACTATCCCAACAGCTATTCTCTTACTTTTCTGACCCTATGAAACTCCTATAGCTCCTTCCAACCTCCCCAAAAAAGCCAAAAAATTTTTCTTGCTTGTGTGCATTTTAAAGTCTGCCAAACTCTCTTCTGCAGAAAATAAACTATCTCTTTAACCAAATAAAAGAGAGAGTGACTATATTTGGGGTTACCTTCCTCCCTCTCTATCTACCTTCTAAAACAGTTTCTTGGGGATAGACAGAGTGTGATGGGGCTCCTTAGGGCCATGGCATGTATTAGCAGTACAAAGAAGGAACAATACTAAAGGAGTCGTCATCCAGTTCTTCTTACCTGCCACCTTCCATACCAGGTAGCAGACTCCCATTTCACATCTGGCTGAGATTATCTAAGAACTTTCGAAGTTGACCCTGTGCACATTTCCAAATTAGAAAAATGTAAAGGTCAGAAGCACCAAAACCTACTGTTATTGGAGCCAGACCCAATTCAACAAAGTCTCTGGCCAGGCAGAAACTGAAGGGATCCCTTTGCCTGCCCCAGTCTACTGATACACTTCTGTGGAATAGAAATTTTAATATATGAACACATATGCAATTACATTTCAATACTGTTGACAAAAAATGTGTGAACAACAAAATCCTCCATGTAGCATCTCAGATCTACATGTACAGGGCATCCTCCTACACGGCCCACTTATTTAATGGGTGTTAGGAAAAAAAAATTCTACTTTGACTAAAGATGATATAGATCCTATGAATTGGTTCAAATAGGATTTGACCTGGATTTTTTAAATGGCATACCATTCAAGAAGTGCTTGGGACCATAAAAGTTCTCCATAAAAGCATTTTGCTGCAGAAATAGGCCTTTGACTGACACAATATGCACTCTTGGCAATTAACGACCAAAGCAAGCCCAGCAAAACAACCCCATACCCTACTTGCCTCACAAGGGGGATCTAAGAGGTCTACTACCAGAGACAACTCTGTGTGCTTTGTATGGGAAAGCAGGAGGCAACTAAACTGACTTGTGGGTACCCTTTCTTTCAGTGTGGTTGGGATCCCCTTAGCAGTCAAGATTGCTCTCAAGCATCAAGTTTGGCATCCTTTGGTGTTAAATGTTAAGAGTTGCATTTATCTGTAATAGAAGAGTCACAAATACCTGGAAAATGTTTTAGCTTTGAACCCTAGGAGTGGATTGAATAGCTTTTCATTCCACAAATGGAAATCAAAAAGTGGCAGAATAAAATGATCATATTAGCACTTAGTGCAAGGAGGCAATGCTTTTCATGGCTGAGAACACTAAGGGTACTTTCTTGCTTCTTGGCCTAACAAATCTTTAAGTTGAGGAAACCTTTTAGGTGCATCAATTGAGCCTGAATAAATCTGTATCTAAGCAGTAAATCAGAGTAATGATGTGCACTGGTTCAGCTACATTAACATACAGTTGTAGAGGGATAGACTAGGGAGGGAAATCTTGGGAGTCATTTATCCAGAGCCTGAATTCTCCTATGCAATCAATCTCTTAAGACCAATGAAAAGGCATTTTTAATCAAAGAAAAATACATGCACATAGAATCTTCCAAGGATGAAAGGCATGCAAGTTTTCCCTGGTTCACTCCCCCACCTTCAAAGCTGTCTGCTCCGAGAAAGAGAACATGGAATAGGACTAGGCCAGGTGGGAAAACCTATGGAAATATGCCAACACATT
This sequence comes from Noctilio leporinus, assembly GCA_004026585.1. Lineage (NCBI taxonomy): Eukaryota > Metazoa > Chordata > Mammalia > Chiroptera > Noctilionidae > Noctilio > Noctilio leporinus. The sequence continues at coordinate 12,405 of PVIW01016943.1, read as the reverse complement.
CTTAGCTGTGGCATCAGACTAAAATAAGAAAATCGACCTGCATTCCTGCCTTTCTGATAATACTGGGCCAAGTGGTAACTGAGTGACCTTGGCCTGTGCTGGGAAAGAAAAGTTTTGTTGGCAGCCCTGTCTCCAAGGTGGGTCAGATATTATACAGCCTTTGAAAGGGGTCATTTACTCAAATGATTTTGTTGTGTTAGGGGAGGGTCAGATATAGGACCTGAAAGAGTTTATCAAAGCAAGAATGTGAAATAGAGGGAAAACGGTTCTTGTAGGGTAGGCATCTGGTATTGTATAAAACACACTGATTGTGCCATGCACTCTGGGAATACAGAAAACCCATGCAAGGAAAACTGCCCTTGCAAGGAGGCAGCTATGAGGACAGGACTCTGAAACAAGTCCACCCCCTGGTAAGTCCAGGGTAGCAGTGACAAACTGTCTGGGTGGATTCTGGGCTTGCTTTTCATTCACTGTAGGAAAAAAAAGCTTCCTGCAATGAAGGTTCTTCCTGCAGCTCCCCTAGACAGTTTTTGGTGAGTCCCCACAGGCATAGAGAATATACCTAGCTAGGAGGTTTCCATGAACCTTTCTCTCATATGTATATATATGTAATTTTTTTCTCAAAATAAATTCCATGAATTCATAAAGCTCTCATCTTCAATCAAATGCAAAAGCACAACATCCCACTCAGGGGCTCTGAAACACACTTATCAGCCTGAAAGCAAATCAGCCTTCCAGTCTCAGGTAGGAGATGCTTCTGAAGCCTGGGAGGCAGGAAGGGATTCCTTCAGATGGGCTTATACAGCAGAGTAGTGACATACTTCTTCTTGTAGCGATGGGTTGCACTAAGGACCATCACACTGTCCTGCAAGGAAAAGAAACATGCAACGAACTCATTAGTTCTTCCCAGCCATCAGTCCTTCACAGTTGCTTTTAAGAGTCATAGTTTGATATTATAGAAAGAGGATGGTTTTGGCGTCAAATCAACTTAAGCTGATCCTAAATCCAACAGTTTGTGGATTTGAATAATTTACTTACGGTCTTTTTCCTCCTCGTTAAAATGTGAGAAAAAATGCTAATACCTACCATTAAGGTGGCTCTAATGATTATATCAGAATATCTGGCATAAAACCTGACATAATAGGTGCTAAAGAAACATTACTCTCCCATTTCACTTTCTTCCCCATTTCAAACTTGAGGTTTGAAGCTAGCAAATGAAAAAAACATTCTGGCCTCTATTTCTAGAAAGAAGTCTTAAATGCAATGATAAGAAAGGGCGGTGATCTTAAAAAAAAAAAAAAAAAAAAAACATTTCTAAGGCCTGAAGCAGGTCTGATTTCCACTTAATACTAGGGATGAACTTACAAAGTCTCTGACCAAGAGGGGACTCAGGAATCCCCTTCTATCCTTGAACAAAGCGGACCCCAAAATCTTTCTAGGAAGGACACTTAAGCTAATGGATTAATTCCAAACAGCCTAAATAATCTGGGTCAAGGCCAAGGTGAATCACAATAATCAAGATCAGCATGTAAAGTAAAAGGCACAATTTCCCAGGCTGTGCACAAGCCACATGTATACATAGGAGAAACAGGAGGCCTGTGGGCATCCCTTGATAGCCAAGGAGCAGTTACAGAAGGCAAAATGCAGTCACATTTCAAAGAACCCAAGCAGATCCAATTGAGCAACCAGTGATTCTTCCTATTTCCCCCTGATTCTGTTTATCCACAATGAATGCTTCCCAGATTAATGTTGTGAGCAGAGTACGGTGATCATGACAGAAGCAAGACAGGTAAAAATTTCCAGTCCAGGAAAGGTTTTGTAGAAATGAGGAACAGGTGAGAGAAAGACCTACTTGGAAAGACCTGGCATAGTAATCTCTAGGAAAGAATATGGAATAAGCATAGGAGGAACGGACTTCAGTCCTCTCTCTGGTACTTACTGGCAATTTGAACTTCTCTGAGCCTTAAATTTCTTTATCTATAAAACAGGGGTTGAAAATAATACTTACCACACAAAGTTATTATAAAAATAAATTCAGTAATCTGTTAAAGAAGTAATCTATCAAAGAAGCTGCATTAGTGATTTCCCTCATCTGATGCATACCTAAAGGAATATAAGCAGCTTAGAAAGATGACTAGGGCCCATCATAGATGCATATATTCAGAATCCCTGGGGATGTTAGTCTCTGAATCTGTATTTTTACAAACTTCCCAAGTGATTCTGGTGATGATCAGCCTAGTCTGGTAACTGTAGAGAAATATAAAACTGTATTCCCCTGGCTGGTGGTACAGTGGAAAAGGCGCCAGCCTGCGAACCCAAAGGTCGCTGGTTCGATTCCCCAGCCAGGGCACATAACCAGATTGCAAGTCAGGTCTCCAGCCAGGTCCGTGGCTGGAGGCAGGTGATGGGCAACCATACATTGATGTCTCTCTCCCTCTCTGTCTCTCTCCATTCCCCTCTCTCTGAAACTAATAAATAAAATATTAAAAACAAAAACAAAAAACTGTATTCCAATAGCCAAGCCACAAAGACTAGACCGAATGAATATTTTCAAACTAGATTCTAAAGCAGCAGGGAAACCAAGGACTGTAAAAGTTGGTGGGGACATGGAAAATCTGGTTACATTTCTCCCACACCTAGTATATATAGCAGAGATGCATCCACGGGGTATACATGACTGAGGTACCTGTAAGCAGCTGTGTCTACCCTTAAAAAAATGGAAGCCTTAATATCACATTTAAGCATTCTTTTAACTAGAAGCTAAACTCACTTTTTTTGCAAATGAAATTTTGGTGTTATAAATCAAAACTTAATTAAGTAGTACAAAGGTTATAGCTATCTATGAAGAAACTAGGGAGCAAGAAAAGTTCAATCACAGGCCAATTCAGCTAGTCAGAACATAGATACAGAGACTAAGATTTTTAAAATTAAATTTATTGGGGGACACTGGTTAATAAGAAAGTAGGTTTAAGGTGTACATTTCTATAATACATCATCTGCATTGCATTGGTGCCCACCCAAAGCCAAACAATCTTCCTTCACCATATATTTAGCCTCCCTTTATCCTTTACTACATCTCAACCCCCTTCCCTAGGTAACCACCATACTGTTGTCTGTGTCTATGAGTTTCAGTTTTATATCCCACAAATGAGTGAAATCATATGGGTTCTTAGCTTTTCCTGCCTTATTTTGCTTAGCTTAATTATCCTCAAGGTCCATCCATGCTGTCACAAATGACAATATTTCATCTTTTGTTATATATATGTACCACTTCTTCTTTATCCAATCATCCATTGGAGGATCTTTCCACCATTAATAATGCTGCAATAAACATAGGTTGCATATATCTTTGCAAACAAATAGTGTCAATTTTTTTTGATAACCAGAAGAGGTACTGATGGTTACTATATCCTCAATATTGTTTTTCATAGTGGATGTACCAGTTTATATTACCAGCAGCAGTGAAAGAGGGTTCCTTTTTCTCCACAGCCTCTCCAATACTTACTTCTTTTCTTTTTGACAATGTTTATTCTAACAGGTGTGAGATGGTATCACATTGTAGTTTTGATTTGCATATCCCTAATAACTAGTGAAGTTGAACATATTTTCATATATCTGTTGGCTATTTATATGTCTTCTTGGAAGAGGTGTCTGTTCAGATCCTCTGCCCATTTTTTATTTTGTTCACAGGCCAGTGCTCAATCCAGTAAGCCACACCAGCCAGGGCTCCATTTTTAAATTGCATTATTTATTTGTTTAGCGATGAGTTGCATGAGTTCTTTATATATTTTGGATATTAACTCCTTATCAGAGCTTTTGTTTGCAAATATCTTCTCCCACTGTGTTGATTGCCATTTTTGTTTTATTATTGGTTTCTTTTTCTGTGCAGAAGCTTTTTGAGACTAAGATTTAAAAAAAAATTTAAAAACCACCCGCCAGGAGGGGGACAGAGGGGAGCAAAAAGGGGATGGATGTAATACAACAACAATAAAATAAAATTTAAAAGAAAACACCCACATGTGTAAAAAGTTTTCTATTTATATTTGACCATTCTATTATAATTTGACCATTACTGCCACCTCAGCTTCAGTGAAGTAGCAGAACAAGTAACCACTGGAGAACATGTTACCCTTCCTTCCCACTTAGAGGAGCTCTGTGAAGAACCAGCCCCACTGCTTACCTTAATGGACAATGCATAGAGATGGTTTAGCATAACATGATTAGGTTCAGGGAGCAAGGCTGGGTCACACTAAGAGAGAAAACAAAAATCATGAATGGAATTAAATGCACAGTCCTAAACCCAGCAGTTTACTCTTCCTTTGAGCCCTCTGGGATTGCTGGGAAACTCTAAACTAGTAGGTATTATTTCATTTAAACTCATTTTTTAATATATCAATAATACATTATTATTATAGGAAATCAGGAAAATTCTGAATCTAGGGTAGAAACCCTAAGATTCAGCATCTATTCATCTTTCTTAATAGACTGAAGACAAACATCTTGCCCGTAACACATAGAAGATTCAGGTTAAGAGGAGAAAGTAATCTAAACAGGAATCAAGTAAATTGGTTAGAGATACAAATTATTAAAAAAAAAAATACCCCAAAAAGCAAAAAACAAACAAAAAAACCCCTTAAACATCTATATCCTCAAATGATAAATATTCCTCATCTTCTATTGGAATAAAAGTCACTGAAACCAGTTCTTGTAATCCATAACTCTGGGTCTGAATTATTTGGACTAGAAGGCAACTATGAATTTTGACATCATTATCTGGAAAAGTAACAACTCTGTCCTAGAAAGAAGAATCTATAATGATAGGGGGGCTGAGTCACCTAGGTGATAGGATGTTTCACCAATTCTGCATGAGACATGAGACATGAGTGGATGCATTGTCATGATGAAGCTACCAATCACCAGTTGCCCATAGCTACAGCCTTCTGAATTATCCAAATAAGTTTCCTCAAAGGAATGTTCAAATTTAACACAAAATTTGCTCTAATTGCTCAGGCATTTTGACAACCACATAGTACACATGCTCACTCAATGGTGTTTACCGCCCCCACTGACTAGTACAATGAAGTTGTCCTTGTTCATGCATGCACATCCAATCCATTCTCCTTGCTGCCAGGCTACAGCAATGTTGCGCAAACCGTTCATTCTCATTATAGTAACAATGCCTAAAGTCCAGGTGTTGTTAATAATGACACGGCCCACATCTAACCCAGAGTTGATACCCTGTGACTTCTGGCTTTTCCAAAAACTAAAATCACCTTTGAAAGGGGAAGAGATTTCAGACCATCAACGAGATTCAGAAAAATATAACATGGTGGCTGATGGTGATCAGGAGAACTATGTGAGGTCTCAAGGTGCTTCCTTTGAAGGGGACTGAGGTATCATTGTCCCTTGTACAATGTTTCTTGTATCTTCTTCAATGAATGTCTCTATTTTTCATATTACATGGCTGGATACCTTCTGGACAGACCATACACACACACACACACACACACACACACACACACACACACACACACACTTATAATAATCTCAACCTCTAGGATTGCTAAACTTTAACTCAAATCGTCCTACTGACCCCCAGAAGTCCCAGCAATACTCTCAGGATACTCAAAGAAATATTTGTATCCTTATTAAGAATAACTTGGAGAAGGTGAGGAGGCAAGATGGGTGGGGATTTGAATCTCTCTTCAGATCGAAACACATACATTTCTTGACCATATGGCCCTGGGGGTGAGCTTGAAAGTTCTGAAAGACATTTATCCAAATATAAGGGAAAGTTGGAGAACTATTTTAAAAATGCATGACAATGATGTCATTACCATGGCAGCTAATAGTAAATATACAAATTACAAAAGTCATGGATCATAAACTTATGACATGTTGGGTCTACAACTGTAAGGCAACCAAAAAAATGTCTGAGTCATCATGAACATAAACCAGGAATTTCCTCAACGTGGCAACATTATATGGAAGGTGGAGGAGATGAGAGGTAAAAGATGTAGGTTTTAGAAAGAGTACTCCATTTATCAGTTGTACGAGGTGGGACAAATCCTGTCACTATGATCAGTTTCCTCATTCATAAAATAAAAGTCATCTCTGTCCTATCTCATAATTTTTTTTAGTTTTCATTTATTTTTAGAGAGAAGGAAGGGAGGAAGAAAGAGTGGGAGAGAAACATCAATGTGTGGTTGCCTCTTGCATGCCCCCAACTGGGGACCTGACCTGTAATCTAGGCATATGCCCTGACTGGGAATCGAACCAATGACCCTTTGGTTCAAAGGTTGGCACTCAATCTACTGAGCCACACCAGCCACTCACAATGTTTTTAAAATAATCAAATAAGATAATACATGTGAGCCCTGGCTGGGTTGCTCGGTTAGTTGGAGCATCATCTTGTACACCAAAAGTTTGCTGGTTCAACTCCCAATCAGGGTACATACCTAGGTTGTGGGTTGCATCCCCAGTCAGGATGTGTGTGTGGGAGGATGAATGCTTCGCTCTCTCTTCCTCTCTTTCTCCCTCAGCCCAAAATCCCTTTCTCTATCTCTAAATCAGTTTTTTAAAAATGTATCCTCTGGTGAGGATTAAAGAAAAATAAAGATAATGGATATGACAATACTTTGTAAACTGTCAAACAATATGACAAGATTAGATTTCTTCTTTTTTCTACCCAAACACCAGACAACAAGGTTATAAACTCTAAAATTACTAATACTACCATAATTTCAACGAGGACAAAATTACTTAATAATGTAGTAGTCATTAGGGAAATGTTAATAAAAACCACAATAAGATACTATTTAACATTTATTAAGGTGGCTATAATAAGAAAGACTGACAATAATAATAATTGTTGGCAAGTACGTGGAAAAACTGGAACTTTTGAAATATTCCCATTGTTGCTGGGTATGTACAATGATGCAGCTGCTTTGGACAACAGTTTGGCAGTTCCTCTCAAAATTAAACATCGTTACCATATGACCCAGAAATTATACTCCTGTGTACATACCCAAGAGAAACGAATACATATGCCTGTACAAAAACTTGAACATAAATGTTCATAACAGCATTATTTATAATAGACAAAAAGTGGTAATAATCCAAATGTCCATCAACTAATGAATGGATTAAAAAAATAGTAGTTTTCAGCTATAAAAAGGAATAAAGTATTGCTATATATTACATCATGGATGAACATATTAAGTGAAAGAAGCCAGATACAGAAGACCATAAATTATATGATCCCAATTACATGAAATGTCCCAAATAGGCAACTCCACAGGGACACAAAGTATTTACAAATGTGGTTTCCAGAGGATATGGGAGGAGAAAATAGGAAGTGACCACTGATAGAAATGGGGTTTCTTTCTGGGGTAGAAAAATGTTCTAGAATTATACAGCAATAACAGTTAACATAAATCTGTGAATATACTAAAAATTACTGAATTGTACACCTTAAAAGGGTGAATTTATGGTATATGAATTATATCTTAAAAATGAGAAGTGTATACCTTTTGCTTAACAAATTTTAAGTTTTTATTGTCTCTAGTAAAAGAAATTTTAATAACCAGTTCCATATAAAACCTCAGATTTCTGTTGAATATGAGATAGAAGAAAAAGGTGGCAATAATACTGTTGTATTAAACATCTTAAAAATACACAAAACTTAAACTTTTCAAAACACATTATTTTGTCATGTAATCCACAAAACACCTCTGAACAAATTTTGTTTCCTTTTCATCAAAAAAAAAAAAAAAAATTGCTTAAGTGATTTGCCCAAAGTCACATTCATAGCATGATGATCACTGAGTGCAGATTAAAATCCACTGGCAGCAGATTCCTAATAAAATGTATTCTAAATCTTACCTCAGTGGATCAGGAAGTTGGATAAAAAATGGAAAAAAGAAATATCAAAAGTGCACTAGTCCTCTATGTAATTATATGTCTATTATTTATTGGTTGTTTTGCCAGAATCATGAAATGCAAAAGTTTATCACATGTGGCCTCATGATTTAACTCAGTATTTTTTTATTATTATTTTCATAGAAAGGGGAAGGGAGAGAGGCAGTGAGAGAGAGAGAGAGAGAGAGAGAGAGAGAGAGAGAGAGAGAGATCAATGTATGGTTGCCTTTCCCCTGCCTCCAGCTACAGACCTGGCTGGAGACCTGGCTTGCAACCTGGTTATGTGCCCTAGCTGGGGAATCAAACCAGTGACCTTTGGGTTCCCAGGCCAGCGCCTTATCCACTGTGTTACCAGCTAGGGCTATCGCAGTATTTTTAAACCCCTTTTAATCACTGCCCCACCAACCAAGAATATTCAGCTTTACTTTCCGAGCTTATCTAATGAAAACAATATTTTACAATTTTTCTAAACAAACGAAAATACCATTGATTATTCTTTTAGAAATTGTGATTCTAATATGCCCCATTTAAGGTGCTTTGTCTCCTCAGCTGAGAATCACTGAGAACATAAGCCTCCAGTTTTACTCATAAGGAACTGAGAACCAAAAAGCTTAAAGGACTTGTCCATGATGGCAAAGTTCATAAGTAGCAGAGGCAGGCTTTGGACCTATAAGGGAGAAGTATGCACGTTAGAAACATAGTGTACACAGTTCTACAGACAATCCTAGCCTTTATTGTAAAGTAACAAATTGGTAACTGTGAATGTGTTTAGCAAATCACTCTTCTGGTGCTGCAGCAAATGTACATAGAGATGAAGGCCTTGGAAAAAATAGTATTGGGAGAAAGAAAAGGATACAGGCCTTTTATTCTCCCAAGAAACTTTTTTAAAAACAAACACAAAATTTCAGTTAACATACATACATAAAAGACTTGCGCAGTTTTTGTTACCACCTTTTCCCCCAAGACTGCCACACCTGTGGGGGCTTAGAACCTGTAGAACTAACTGCCAACTGAGCTACCAACTGGCAGGATTAAGATGAGGCGGCTAAACAAGGCAAACCAGACAACATCTACCTTCTGCTGGGATATCAATGAAAATTTTGAAATATTATTTGAATTAGCTTTCTAGGTTTGGAGAAGACGGCAGCAAGAAATGGGGCAGCACTGTGTTTGCCCTTGTTTCTGAGCAGCTAGAGAAGCAGGAAACGTGGGACAGGTGAAAGACTCAGGGACTTGGTGTAGGAAGTGTTTGGCTTCTGGTGCGACAGATCCAGAATGCAGAGACCTGCGAGCTGGTGTGACCTGAATTCACAGTGAGGGCCAAAGCCCGAGACTTCTAATCAGAGTCAACTGGCAGCTTTCCTAGTGCACATAGTTGGCTCTCTTTAAAGACCACTTCAGACCAGCTAGTTGAATGGATAATAAAGCAGCAAATGGTGTGAATAGATACCGCAGACTCAGCACAACTGGAGAATCCTGCTCCTGCTGGGAATCCACATGGTGATGACAGAGGGCAGGAACTAAGTTTGAAGGAGACTGTGGGAACGCCAGGCAGCTCTAGCCAGCAACCCACTCTAGCCACTGCTGGGTGGATTGGCCCATCAGGGGCGAGGCATCCAGGGCCTGCCCATACTGATGGCAGATCTCTTGGCCATGCCCCACAAACACAGTACTTGCTGATGGGAGCACCCCGGGCAGCAAGAGCTGTGGCAGTAGCAGGCCCAAACAGGGGCTTAATGTTCCAGCCCAAGCCTCTGCCCACCCTGCAGGCAACCCGCACACCAGCTCTCACAGAAACAGACTGCATAGTGATAGGCCCCTCCCACCAAGGTGCCTGCATTGGCGGAAGCACCCCAGCAACAGCAGTGGTAGAAGGCCCAAACTGGAGCTCAGGGGTCGAGGCTGCTCCTGTACTCCAGCTCAAGCTCAAGTTGAGGAAATCTAGCAGTCTGCACCACTGAATCCTATAGCTCTCCTAGCACATATGATCACTAAATGAAGGCAGGGAGTCATAGCAGATTAATATAAGAGACAAAAACAAGCAAAAAAAGACACCTAAAATGGGGAGAAAAAGAAACAGTCCATAACTGAAGGGAAAGGAGGAATCCCCAGAAAAACTGCTAAGTGACATAGAGACAAGCAATCTATCAGATATGGCATTCAAAGCAATAGTTATGAGAAAAATCAATGAGCTCAATGAGCTCAACCAACTCAAAGAATTCCAGGGAAACTATACAGAACTCCAGGGAAACTTACGGAAAATTATACTAGCATTAAAAAAGACATAGAAACCAATCAATAAGAATCAGAAGGAAATGAAGAAACATAAGTTTCTGAAGAACACAGGAGAAAGAATCAAAAGCAGATTAGAGAAAGTAGAGGACCATATCAGCAACTTGGAGGACAATGTGGAAAAAATATCCAGACAGTGTAACAAAATGAAAAATGACTGAAAAAGAATGAACAGGTGTTAAGACAGCTGCAGGACAACATGAAATGTAATAATATTCGTATCACAGGGATACCAGAAAGAGAGGAAGAGGAGCAAGAAATAGAAAAACTGTTTGAAAAAAGTAATGACAGAAAACTTCTTAAACTTGGTGAGAGAAAAAAATTAATCAAGTACAGGAAGCAGAGAGGGTCCCAATGAAGATGAAGACAAACAGGCCTACACCAAGTCACATCATAATTAAAATGGAACATTGAAAGATAAAGACAGAATCCTAAAGGCAGCAAGAGAGAAACAGCTAATAACATACAAGGGGGTTCCAATAAAGCTATCAGATGATTTCTCAACAGAAACACTACAAGCCAGAAGGGAATGGCAAAAAATATTTCAAGCAATGAAAAGCAAAGGCCTCCAACCAAGACTACGCTACCCAGCAAGGCTCTCATTCAAAATGGAAGGTGAAGCAGGAGTTTCCAAGACAAAAGCAAGCTAGAAGAATACATCTTTACCACACCAGCACTGCAAAAGATGTTAAAGGGACTGCTATAAGAAAAGGAAGAAAGAGAGAGAGAGAGAGAGAGAGAGAGAAACACAGGTAAAAAAGAGAAAAAACTCACAATGAATAAGTACCTATCAATAATAATATTAAATGTAAATGGATAAAAAGGGATGGAAAAAATATTTCAAGCAAATAGACACAAAAAAATAGCTGGGGTAGAAATATTCACATCAGACAAAATAGACTTCACAACAAAAGCCATCTAAAGAGACAAAGAAGGGTTGAGAAAGACTGCGACAGAGTAGAGAGCAGTGATGACAGAGTTCTCAAGTGCCAGAGCAGCTAGAGGATAGGGTAGGGAGCACTAGATGTCTGCAGGTCCCTACAAATAGGAGCAGTAAGCATCTGAACTCAGGTGCGCACAGCCCAGAAGGAGCAGAGACCTACAGGAGACCAAGGGAGATAGTTCCAAACCGGCTGGCAGGCCAAGGGCAGCTCTGGGCAGTGGCGGCTCTGCCCAGAGGGGTGGCTCTAAATGAAGACAGCTCCAGGCCCCCAGTGAATAGAAATCGGAGCAATGAAGTGAGGACAGTGAATGCAAACTCCGGGGGGAATGAGTAATTGAACTACTGCAGGGGAGGGACTGTGTGAGAGCCTCACTCTGAAGGCTGAGAGAGAGAAAGCCCCTCCCAGGGCCAGAGGTGGAGGAGGCAAGACCTGTGTGGAACAGGAGCAGGAGAGCAGAGAAGTGCACTGGCCAGGGCAGCAAAAGGGCCAAAAATTGTGCTGCTGCGCCACCAGGGGAGAGGGCAGCTCAGAGCCTCGGTGAGGGGGGAGGCCCAAACACTGTGGTACCCACACCATCATGAGGGTCCCACAAAAACTCAAAACTGCACACCAGGAACTTGCAGCTGGTGCAACAGCAAGCCCAACGCAGGTGACAAAGGCCTCCTCAAGGAGCTGGAGGGTGAGGCATAGCTTTCGCCTGCGGACTGCGCTGCAGGAACCCGGGAGCCAGGCACGCATCACAGAGGCTGCGGTGAAAAACTCCTCAAAGAACTTGGCTACTTGGAGGGTCAGCCTTCCTCAGCAGGCAACCTGCAGGGCCCCAGGAGCCAGGCACTGTTTGCGGACAGTGGCTACCTTCTCTGGGAGCTGTGGAAGGAGGGCCAGACATCACAAGAGCCAGCCAGGTTGCAGGCCACCCCATGTTGGAGCCAGGTGCCCACTGCAGGCAGGAACCTCCTCCAGGAGTTGGAGGAGGGGAAGCAGCCACAGACACCACAGAAGCACCCTGCAGGTCTTCACACTGAACCAGTGAGAGAAGGGAGGGACCCAAAAACACCAGTGGCTAGGATACTGGAGGCTCAGCCTACCTGGGGACTGGCACTCAGAATCAGCCCTAACTGTGACAGCCATAGGCCCTGCCACTACAGACCACACAGCTAGACTGTAGGCTGCAGAGACCTGACCAAGAAAAAGAGGCAGACTCAGGAAATGGATTGCTGCTCATCAAGCACCTCAGTTACACCAAGAG
>PVIW01016942.1:0-15312 GCA_004026585.1 Noctilio leporinus | reverse complement strand
TCTTGAAGACAGCATATATGTGGGTCATGTTGTCTTATCCATTCGGCTACCCTATGTCTTTTGATTGGTGCATTTAATCCATTTACATTTAAGGTGATTATTGATTGATACTTATTCATTGCCATTTTCTCCATTTGCGTCTGTATTCCTCTTTGGCTTTCTCTGTTTCTTCATTTCATTTGTTTACTTATTTTTATAGAGACCCTTTAGCATTTCTTGCAATGCTGGTTTGGTAGAGATGTATTCTTTCAGTCTTTTTTTTGTCTGGGAAGCTCCTTATTTCTCCTTCTATCTTGAATGAAAGCCTTTCTGGGTAGAGTATTCTTGGTTGCAGGCCTTTGTTGACCATGACTTGAAATACTTTTTGCCATTCCCTTGTGTCTTGAATTGTTTCTGTTGAATAATCATTTGATAGCCTTATTGGAGCCCCTTTGTATGTTATTTGTCTTTTCTCTCTTGATGCTTTTAGGATTCTCTCTTTGTCTTTGAAATTAGCCATTTTAATAGTAATGTGCCTTGCTGTTGGTCTGTTTGGGTTGATCCTCATTGGGACCCTCTGTGCTTCCTGAACTGGATTCATGTTTTCACTCATCATGTTAGGGAAATTTTCTATCATGACTTTTTTGAACAGGTTTTCCATTCCTTGTTTCTCTTCTCCTTCTGGTATCCCTATGATACAGATGTTGTTACGTTTCATGTTGTCCTGAAGCTCTCTTAAACCCTTTTCAGTCTTGTTCAGCCTTTTTTGATTCTCTTGTACTGTCTTGGAGTATTTGTCTACATTATCCTCCAACCCGCTGATCTGGTCCTCTGCTTCCTCTAGCCTACTGTTGATTCCTTCTACTGTATTCTTCAATTCAGAAATTGTATTCTTCATTTCCTCTTGGCACTTATTGATAGTTTCCATGTCCTTTTTCATGCTGTTGTAGTTCTCAGTAAGTTCCTTTTAACTTCCCTGGAGTTATTTGTAATTTCCCTGGAGTTCTTTGTAATTTCCCTGGAGTTGTTTGTAGTTCTCCTGGAGTTGTTTACAGTTTTCTTTGATATGGCTGAGCTCACTGAGCTTCTCTGTCATCATTCTTTTGAATTCCTTATTTCATATTTCAGGTGCCTCTGTTTCATTTTGTGTTCTTTCTGGGGATTCTTCCTTTCCTTTTCGTGATGGACTGATTCTTTTTTTCCCCATTTTGGGTGTCTGTTCTTGCTTGCTCTTTATTTATTTATTTTTGTACTTTCCATGGGTTAACCTGCTTTGCTTCCTTGCCTTAGTTGAGCACCCTTCTGTGATAGGATATTTGTAGAGTTCAATGTTGCCGTCGCCCAGATTTTCTCCACTTGCTGTTCTTGGTGTATCCTTTATTTGGTCTGTCTGGTTGTATTCTGGGCCTGTGGGCTTGTGGCAAAAACAAAAACAAAAACAAAAAACAAAAAACAAAAACATACACAAAAAAAAACAAAAACAAAATACCAAACCAAACCAATCAACCAAACAAACAAACAAAAACAAAACAAAACAAAACAAAAAAGTTGCAAAAGGAAAAAAGAAATAAAAATGATAATAATAATAATAAGAAGAAAGGGTTTAGATGGCTGTTCACCCTTAATAATCCCTGACTGGTCCAGATGGAGCCTGGACCTGAGGGCTTTTAGCAGAGGAAAAGAAAGAAAAAAAAAAAGAAAAAAAGAAAAAAAGGGAGAAAGTCCCAAGAGAAAGAGAAATCAATATTAATAAAGAAAAGGTTTAGGTTTCTATTCACCCTTTATGGTCTCTGTTGGTCCCGGTGGAGCTAGGACCAATGGGTTTTATCAGGAAGAAAAGAAAGGAGAAAGAAAGAAACAAACAAACAAACAAAGAAAAAAAAGAGGAAGGAAGAAAAGAATAAAGAATGGGTTTAGAAAGGCTGGGGAAGGGAGGAATACTTATTTTGAGGACTGGGAATGTGTTATAGCCACAGAGTGAACAGACTTTAATTCGAGAGTAGGGGAGGGTCTTGGGTATTTAGGTGGATTGAGGTATAGGGGGGATTAAGAATATGTGAGGAGTAACTTTTGCAAAGGATATGTTGGGGCTTAATAGTTCATATTGCTCTCGATATAATTCAGGTGCTTGAGATTGGCAGCAATCCCTTTCCTGATGCTGCCTCTTTTTCTTGGTCAGGACTTTACAGTCTATAGTCTATATTCTAGCCGGTCTTGGCGTGTGGCAGGGCCTCTGATTGTCACAGTAGGGCTGATTCTGAGTGTCCGCCCCCAGGTAGGCTGGGCCTTCAGCAGCCTGGCTGGGTTTTAGGGCTACCGGTGTTCTGGAGCCCCCAGGGAGCCCCCTCCCACTCCTGGCAGAGGTTCCTGCCCAGGATGCACCCCCAGCACTTCTGCAGAGCAGCCTGCAATTTCGCTGGTCCCTGTGACGACTGGTCCCTCCCCCGCAGTTCCGGGAGGAGGCCGGGCCTGTCAGTCAACACTGTCCAGGGTCCGCCTACACTGTCCCGCCCTTCCGGGGCGGGCACCACACCCCCAAGCCAATCAGCTCTCCTCGGAGTCCTTTCCGCGGCCTCTGCGATGAGCCCCTCCCAGGCGTGGGCGGCGCGGCCTTTGTCTCCGGCAATGACGGGTCTCCCGCCACTAGTTCCCGGCTCGCAGGCTCGCCGCCTGGAGTTTCCCGTGGAGCCTGTGTTCCTGTGTGGTTGCGCAGGGCTGGGCCTCCCCCCTCGCAGGGGCTTCTAGCTGCTGTTTCCCCCGTGGCCCAGCAGCTCTGTTTTCGGCCCTCTTGCCGCCCTGCTGGTGCACTTCCGCTCCCCCGCTCTGGCTTCCCGCAGGACTCTTCTCCTCCACCTCTAGCCCTACACGGAGCCTCCTCTCCCCGTTGCCGGAGTGAGTTTCTCACACAGTCCCTCCCCTGCAAGAGTTCAATTCCGGGTTCCCTTCGGCGTTCGCCCTCGCTGCCCGCACTTCTCTGTTGAGACTTCCAGTCACCAGCGAGCCCGGAACTGGCCCCAGTCTATTGCGCCCCTCTGGGCAGAGCCGCCCCTGCCCAGAGCTGACCTCGGCCCGCCGGCCGGTTGGTCGGGAACGCCTCACTGTCCTGCTGGCCTCCTCTGCCTCTGGGCTCTGCTCCCCTGTGTCCAGATGCTGTCTGTTCCAATCCCTAGGGTCCTGAAGCCGTCTCACGCTCCTTATCCTGTCCTCTAGCTGCTTTGGTACTCGAGAACACCATCAGCACTGCTCTCTACTCTGTCACCATCTTGAAAATCCCCCAGCCACAGCAATCTTGAGGAAGAAGAATAAAGTAGGAGGAATCCCAATACCGGGCATCAAACTATACTACAAGGCTACTGTAATTAAAACTGTATGGTACTGGCATAAGAATAAACAAATAGATTAATGGAAAAGAATAGAGAGCCCAGAAATTAACCCAGGACTCTATGGGCAATTAATATTGGACAAAAGGAAAAGGAACATCAAATGGAGTGAAAACAGTGTCTTCAACAAGTGTTATTGGGGGAAATGGAATGCAATATGCAAAAAATATAACTAGACCATCAGCTTACACCATACACCAGAATAAACTCAAGATGGATAAAGGACTTAATCATAAGCATTGCTATCATAAAAGCCCTGGAGGAAAATATAGGCAGTAATATATTAGATACCTTATGCAGAAATATGTTTACAGATACTTCACAAGGGCAAAAGAAATAAAAACAAATAAATAAATGGGACTAGATCAAACTAAAGTTTCTGCTCAGCTTAAAAAAAAAATACCAGCAAAATTCAAAGGGAACCAACTATATGGGAAAACATATTTGCCAATGATACCATAGATAAGGGTTTCATATCCCAAATATATAAAGAACTTGTACAACTCAACACCAGGGAGACAGGCAGCCCAATTTAAAAATGGGCAAAGAACTTGAACAAACAACTCTCTGAGGAAAGCATACAAAGGGCCCAGAGGCAAATGAAAAAATGCTCAACATCACTAGCCATTAGGAAGATGCAAATTAAAACCACAAAGAGATACCACCTCACACCTCTCAGAATGGCAATCATCAACAAAGCAACAAACAACAAGTGTTGGTGAGGATGTGGGGAAAAGGGAACCCTTGTGCACTGTTGGTGGGAATGCACGCTGGTATAGCTACTATGGAAAACAGTTCAGAGTTTTCTTACAAAAGTAATAATGGAACTGCCTTTGACCCAGCAATTCCCCTACTAGGACTATACCCAAAGAATCCTGAAACATCAATTCATAAGAACCTATGTATCCTTATGTTCCTAGCAGTGCTATTTACCATATTCAAGTGCTGAAAATGGCCTCGTTGCCTACCAGTGGATGATTGGATCAAAAAACTATGGTACATTTACACAATGGAATATTATACAGCAGAAAGAAAGAAAGAACTCCTACCCTTTGCAACAACATGGACAGACCTGGAGAACATTATGCTTAGTAAAATAAGCCAGTCAGTGAAAGACAAATACCATATGATCTCACCCATTTCAGGACAATAATGAAGAAAACTGATAAGCAAAACAGAATCGGATACATAAATACAATGAATAGATCTCCAGCAATCAGAGGGGAGGGGGAGGAGGCAGGGGAGGGAAAGGAGGCAGGGGAGGGGGAGGAGGCAAAGTAGCAGAGCAGTTTATTCAAGGAACTAGTATAGAAGAAGTATGAACATCGACAACAAGTGGGATTGACTTTGGGTGGAGTGGGTGGATGGGGAAGTGGACAGGAAAGGAAAAAGGGGATGGATGTAATAAAACAACAATAAAATTAAATAATAAAAAAGAAATAAACATGCAAAACAGAACCAGGTACATGAATACAATGTATAGACCTTCAGTGGGTAGAGGAGAGGGAGGAGGTGGGATGTGGGAGGAGGACCCAAAGAAGAGGAGCAGTTTATTCAAGGAACTATCATGGAAGAGCCATCAACATGGACAAGTGGGCTTGAGTTTGCATGGCAGGGAGTGAATTGGTGGGGAAGGGGGCAGAGTAAAGAAAAAGGGAGTGAATATAATACAACAATAAAATTTCATTTAAAAGAATTCAACTTTTAAGAATACATGAATATTAAAGAAGAAAAAACTGCCTAATTTTCTACTACATATATAAAATACTATAATTTAATATGTAATAATTATATAAGCTATTGGCATATTTTTGTGTTAGCTCTTCAAAATCCAGTATGTATTTTGAATATGTGTAAAAATATGTATGTGTGTAAATGTATTTTTACTTGTGTTTGGTAATATTGCTATTCATATTACTTAAAAGAGTAATTTTTAAACAAATTATTTGACATAGATATTTTGAAATAATGAGAAGAAACCTTTGTATTGATATGATTCAAGAAGCTGACAGAGGCAGTAATTAAATGGTGAATTGTCTGGATGTGAATGGAAAAAAATAAAATACACATTGGTGTTTATGGAGTAGACAGGGTGATGTTGAGAAGAATAAAGGAAATGGAGAAGCCAAAAAAAGAAAAAAAAAATACATGAAGATTTTTCATGGAAATTTTATACTTTTATATTATTTATTATATATTATTTTATATACATACATTTTTTGGGGAAAATTTGACCTTTCCAATGCATCTCAATTCTGACTACTTATTACCATTACATTTTACTATCTTAGAGCCTCATAATCACAGCAAGATTTAAGGTTTTCTAGAACCCCAAATCAAGTAGAATACTCAAAAGTTAAATTGGGGCATGTCTTTCACCCCACTCTCATAGCATCCCCAGCCCATGTAGAATCTAAAATGTTGTGGAAAGTGGGGTTTCGTCAAGGTTAATAATTTTCCTGGTGTGATCGTTTGTCTCAACCCCAACTAAGAGGTTAAATTGTTAGGACATTGCTGACATTCCATCTTTTGGTTAGTTTGAATTTGTATATTATCTTTTAATCATAATTTTGTTTCCAATAGTTCTATGTTATTTTGTGCAAATCATTGCTTTTATGGACTGAAAAGTTGAGTAGAGTGGTTTTTAAATCCAAATGATAAACTCATAAATATTGATAGAGGTATTTAACCAGTACGGTTTATTGTCTAAATCATTTGGCATCTGTTATTTAAGTTATAGTCTCTTTGTAATTTTTCTTTAATGAAGTCTTTATTTTCATTCTCTCTGTGTTTTTCTCTTACTATGTGGAAAATAGTCTCTCAGTTTTCTGCCATTGAGCTATCTGTCTCCATAGACTATCTTTTCCCTAATCATTGCATTGTCACAAAATATACCATCTGCCAACCTCTTCTATGCACAAACACAGAGACCTCAGAGGTGCTGCATTTCTCAGCCCTCTCCACTAGAGTCACTGCCTCCACTACTGCACCCCCATTTCCTTACTGACCCATGCCATTTAGGATTTCTTCTCCAACACTTTTGTCAAACAAAGTTTAATATGGGCATCAGAGATATGCATCTCGACAAGCTAAGGACATGTTTCAGTCCTCTTTGTGACCTCTTAGCTGCATTTGATGTGGTTGACTGCTTTCCTTAAACTCTAATAGCCCCATGGTTCTGCTTCTGTATAGTTTTTATTCCCACTTGCATTTTCTTACTTCTCTTTCTTTTTCAT
Source organism: Noctilio leporinus (assembly GCA_004026585.1). Classification (NCBI taxonomy): domain Eukaryota; kingdom Metazoa; phylum Chordata; class Mammalia; order Chiroptera; family Noctilionidae; genus Noctilio; species Noctilio leporinus. The sequence goes on along the minus strand of PVIW01016942.1, from coordinate 8,717 downwards.
TCTATTCCTTATTTGGTTATATCATTAAATTTGTGGTGTGCACTTAAGGTACTGTCTCTGGTCCTTTACTGTTTTATTTGAATGGAGGAGGAATCTAAAATTCAACATGTTTCAAACACAGCTCTGCATTCTGTACTCCCAAATATTCCTCTGAAGTTTTCCCCATCTCATTAAATGGTGCCACCTTTAACACAAGTAAAAGGCATCCTTCACTCCCCTCACTTACAAAAGATCCTATACCTAATTCATCTTAAGTCCTATTTGCTCAACACCCAAAAGACATCACAAAGTTGACCATTTCTCTGCATTTATATTGCCATTAACTGAGCCCAATCTGCCACTTTTAGCTACTGCTAAAGATTCCTATCTGTTTAAATTTACTCAGTCACCTCATCAGCTCTGTAAGTGGAACCTTTACTATGTGTCAGATATTTTATAGGTATGAGGAAAACACAAAAAGATCTCTTCCCTAATGAAAGCTATATTCTAATGAATGGAGACAGACAATAAAGAAAACTGTATGTATGTGTATGTCTTTATATATGTGTGTGTAGATGGAAGTGATAAGTTATGTAGAAAAAAAGAAAAGAAAGTAAGAAGGAGGCTTGAGGAAATCTTGCTTGTAAGTAAATGGTCAGAAAGATGTCACCTCAAAAAGGTATTTGTGTAAAAATATAATGTAGGTGTGGTGAGAGAATAAGATGTATGGAACCTAGAGAATGTATGAGCATCCCATTTAGTGATCCCATCCAGTTGGCATGCTGGAGGAATCACAAGAAGGTCTGTGTAAGTACATAGAGTAGAATCAGCACAGTGATGAGTAATATGTCAGGGCAAGATAGTCAGGGACAGAAGGATAAACTGTGCAGGGCCTTAAAGGTCATGGTAAGGATGTAAGCATATTATAAACTGAGTGAGGGGACAAGCCACAAGAGGATTTAGTATTGTACTATTTAGCTTTCTTAAAATTAAAATAAACTTTAAAAATTTAAAATTGTTTTAGATTTACAGAAGTGTTGTAGGTATAGCACAGAGAACACTCATGTAACAATCACCCAGTTTTATCTATTATTATCTTACTTTACCATGACCCATTTGTCACAACTAAGGAAGCAGCATTGGTATGTTACTATTAACTAAATTCCACACTTAATTTGAATTGCATAATTTTTTTCCCTAATGTTCTTTTCATGTCTCCAGGAGTCTATTCAAGATACAAAATTATATTTAGTTATCATTCATCCTTAGTTTCATCTGGATTGTCACAGTTTCTTGTACTTTCCTTTTTTGGTGACAGTTCTGAAGTGTACTGATGACGATTTTGTATAATATCCTTCAATTTGGGTTTTTCTGGTGTTTCCAGTGATTAAACTTGGGTCATTCCCCATGGTTAGACTGGGGTTTTGAGGAAAGAAACATTAACCACTAAATATATAAAATGAGAAAACCACATGTAATAGCAAAAACACCCTTGAGAAATTATAGGGTTTATTTATAAACATTAATTAAATAGTAAATCTTATACTTACCATTTAAATCTAAGAAAACTTAGATTTGCCATTTATAAAATACTTTAAACCAGTGATAAGCATGCCAAACTATAATTAAAGGTCAAATTTATAATAAATGAGCTACTGTTTCAAATCTAAAAGTTGGTAAAAGGAACAACAACACAAATATCTAAATCAAATAAAAAGGAAGAAATAAAAAGAAAACTTAATTAGATAGCAAATAAACAAACAGTGGAGTTGACTGATAAGACCAAATGCTATTTTACATGAGCAATAAAACAGATAAACAATGGGGGAGGAAGAGGCAAAGAAGGGGAGCAGTTTAGTCAAGGAACTAGCATGGAAGAACCATGGACATAAACAAAAAATGGGATTGACTTTGTGGGGGGAGTGGGTGGGTGGGGAAGGGGACAGAGGGAAAGAAAAAGGGGATGGATGCAATACAACAATAAAATTAAATTAAAAAAGCAGACAGAGAGAAATAAAGAAAAATCTTGTAAATAATATTAGAAACAAATACTAGGACACAAACACATGCAGAAATATTTTTAAAAGGTATAAGGGTCAATATGAACAACTATGTACTAATAAATAAAAAAAAAACATGAAATGGATAATTTTCTGAAAGTGTTTAAGTAAGTTAGAGAGAGACTACCAGCAAGACTCATGATCATAAATAATGTAATTATAAAAAATTATAAAGCCAAAAAGAAATAAAAGTTTGGAGTACTCTAAGAGCTGATTTTAACTAACACAAAGAGCTTAAGTAATTAAAAATCTTAAATTTATTATACTGACTTTATATATAAAGATTTTAAATGGGATAAGAAATAAGACATTACATTTGAAGAAATATTTTTGTAATTTAGTGTTCCAAATGGTTTAAAATTATACATGTTATATTTTACTTTGTTTTCTTCATTAAGTAAAGAAAAAGACAAAAATATTGAAATGATGGTTCATGTTATGTTGTCCCCAAAGACATCAGGCTCACATGGTTTTACCAGGAACTGTTAGCAGAAATTAAAGAAAAATATATTTCCCATTATAACTTAACTGTTCCTGAAAGATAACTTTAAAGGTAAAATTACATAAATTATAAGGATTGAAGAATACTGTTAAAACTAGAAAAAAATACAAAGATGTATGGCGTGCTTAAAAACTAAATATAACATCAACAAAAAAAATATTTTCTTGTTGATTTTGCTTCAGGGAATTCATCTTTGTGGTTAACACAGTTGAAGGAGACTCTAATTTTAAATTCACAATAAGCCAATATAATAGTCCCATTAACTTCTTCTATACGTGGACTACAGTTATAACTGTTTAAAACATAAACATTAGGGGAATGATTCCCTTCTAAATACTAGGAGATATGTTTCAGAAGATAATATTAATATTCACTTGATAGAATTCCAGGTTAATCCTTTAGATTATATTTTGTGGTAAGAAACAAAGTAAAACTTCATCTTTATTATTCACTTTTATTATTTTCTTTATCACAACTGGCTATCAAGTTGTCCCAATTTACCATGAGTGACTTGATACAACTTCTTTTTTTTTTTTACAATTTTATTTATTATTTTTGGAGAGGGGGGAAAGGGAGAGACAGAAAGGAAGAGAGACATTAATGTACAGTTGCTTTTCACCTACCTCCAGCTATGGACCTGGCTGAAGACCTGGCTTGCAACCTGGTGATGTACCATGGCTGGGGAATCAAATTAGCCACCTTTGGATTCACAGGCTGTTGCCTTATCCACTGTGCAATCAGCCAGGGCCTTGATAAAACTTCTTTATCATAAAACAAATCCCTCTCTGTACTTGCATCCATTTGCTAACTCAGTTCTGTTTCATGGATATAACACCCCTCTCTTCATATTATCTCAATTTTGTCAAGTAAGAATGCTTTCAACTGATCGCAGGGTAATTTTTTTTTCTTACAAAACAAGTTGTCAAGGGGTAGATGGTTGCCGGAATTCCTATTTAATTTATTTCTGTCAGGCCTGAATTCTCGGTTGCCTTTGGCCTCCTCAATTGTGTTCTTGTTCAATTCAAAAAGAGAGAAGGAGGACAGGGCAGCATCTGCAGATTCTGACCCCATTATAGAAGCCAAAACAGGGTCATGTGGCTAACTCTAATTTCAAAGGACACTCAGGAAACACTATATCTTATGGTAGCTCTGTGCATTTCATAGCATGACAGAAAGTGTAGGATGGCTTTTTTTTTTTCATTTTAAACACACACATTTCTTTCTTATCTTTAGCAATTCCTTCACTTTTCCCTTAATTTCTTTTCTTTTTTTTTTTCAGAGTTAAAGTGAACTTTTATCTGAGTACAAAATTGGTTTTGTCCTAGAGATTGTTAAATTTTTGTGTGATCTTTTTAGCCTGAAATATTTAATTTCATTTTTGCCTAATGTAAGAGATTAATTTTTACATTTCTAAGTAGATGAAAACATTTTTAGATTATTTCTTATTTTATTGCCTTGTAGAATGTAGTTTTGTTATTCATACTTTTAGCATTATTTGAGGGATTTTGGGTGGCCTAACTTATGGTCATTTTGTAAGTTTTATTAATGTATTGAAACCTTTATTTTCTTTTTATTGAAGTAGTGAGCTTGATATGGTTATATCTCTTGGCTCACTTACTTATAGGTAAGATATTAATGAGTCATAGTTTTGAATATGAGGCTAAAACTGTAAAGCTCTGGAGGAAAATATTGGGGAATGAGGTATGCAGGGATTTTTTGGAATAGATGCAAGTGTATTAACCATAGAATAACACTAATTGCCACACTTGACTTTATCAAAATTTAAATATTTGGTTATTGAAAGCCATCTTTATCAAATGGTAAAGGCAAGCCACAAACTGGAAAAAGTGTCTCAATCCATATATTTGACAATGAAATTTTTTCTAGAATATATAAAGAAATATAAATGGATAAAGAAAGACAGGTGGCCCAATTTTTAAGAAATAGACAAAAGACTACAAGAAGACATTCAAATGGTCAATAAACACAAAAAGGTGTTCCAATATTATTGATTGCCAGGAGTTGCAAATTAAAACACATCACAATGGTATCAATTAAAATGGTAGACAATACCATATGCCAAGAACTAAGAAGGGTGTGTTTAAGGTCCCTATTATTGACTTGAAGTTCTGTTTCTTTCCATTTCACCTTGTGGCTCTGTAGATTTACTTCAATATTGTTATGTCATGTTGCTGAGTGCATGTAAATTTATAACAGTTTTCACTCTAGAGGACTATCACCATTGTGATTATAAATCAAGACTCTCTTCAATTTAAACTATTTTTTTTCTTTGAGTTTGTCTGATATTTTTATCTTTTCCTTTGCTTTCTTTCAACTTTCAATTTACATGGTTATATCTTTTCTTAAAAAAAAAAAACAACTTGGTAAAAGACACTATAAAATCTATCATCTTAACCATTTTTCAGTATATAATTTATTGGCATTAACAATCACATTGTCACCACCATCCATCACCAGTAGTCTTTTCATCTTGCAAAACTGAATTCTGTATTCATTAATCATAACTCTTTATTTCCCCTTTCTCACATTCCTTGAAAATATCATTCTACTTTCTGTCCCTATGAATTTAACTACTCTAGATACCTCATGTAAGTGGAATCTTACAGTTCTTGTCTTTTTGACTGGCTTATTTTACTTAGCATAACACCCTCAAGGTTTATGCATTTTGTAGCATGTGTCAGAAGTTCCTTACATTTTAAAGCTGAATAATAATATTCCCTTGTATGTACACATTTAGTTTATAAATCTACAGATATTTGGGTTGTTTTCATCTTTTGGCTATTTGGAACAATGCTGCAATGAACATGGGTGTATGAATGTATCTTTTGAGTCCCTGTTTTCATTTCTTTTGGGTTCATATACCCAGAAATAGAAATGTTAGATCACATGCTAATCATATTTTTTATTTTTTTGAGGAACTGGTATACTATTTTTCAGAGTAGCTGCTGCACTTTACATTTCTTCCAGCAATGTACAGTGTTTCTAATTTGTCCACATCCTCACAAATACTTATTTTTTCCTGTTTATTTGATGATAGTAGCCATCCTATTGATATTGAGGTAGTAATCTTGTGGTTTTGATTTGCATTTCCCTAGTTATTAGTAATGATTTAGTTTTTTTAGTTGCTTATTGGTCATTTTCATGTCTTTTTAGAGAAGTATCTCTTTAAACCCTTTGCCCATTTTTTAAACTTTTTCATTTGTGGAACTGTTCTTTTTGTATTCTGAAGTTCCTTATGTATTCTGGATATTCATCTCTAATTGTATGTGTGACATGTATATATTTCCTCATTGTGTGGATTCCCTTTTAACTCTGTTCATTGTGTTCTTTGATGTACAGATTAATTTTGATGTTGTCTACTTCATTTATTTTTATTTTGTTGCTTGTGCTTTTGTTATCATACCTAAGAAACCATTGTCAAATTAAATGTTAAAAAATGCTCTTGAAGTCTAATTCTGACTGCCCATAGCACTGCCCAGAACTGATGTTGTGTGCCCACTTATCTTGACATTTATGATTATGCTGTGCCCTCTCCAATGAACTCAATACATTTATGTCTTCAAAAAAACCTCTAAGGAGATCCCGGAAGATGGCGACAGAGTAGAGAGCAGTGCTGATGGTGTTCTCGAGTACCAAAGCAGCTAGAGGACAAGATAGGGAGCGTGAGACCTCTTCAGGACCCTAGGAATTGGAGCGGGCAGCATCTGGACACAGGGGAGCACAGCCCAGAGGCAGAGGAGGCCAGCAGGACAGTAGGTGAGGCATTCCCGACCTACCAGCCGGTGGGCCGAGGTTGGTTCTGGGCAGTGGCGGCTCTGCCCAGAGGGGCGCGTTTGACTGAGGCAGCTCCGGGCTCCCTGGTGAATGGAAGTCTCAACAGTGAAGTGCCAGCGGCAAGGTGAAACGGCGTAGGGAACTCGGAATTGAACTCTTGCAGGGGAGGAACTGTGTGAGAGACTCACTTCGGCAACAGGGAGAGGAGGCTCCTCCTGGGGCTAGAGGTGGAGGAGAAGAGTCCTGCGGGAAGCCGGAGCCTGGGAGCGGGGAAGTGCAGTGGCCAGGTCAGCGAGAGGGCCAAAAAAAATGCTGCTGGGCCACTGGGGAAACAGCAGCTAGAAGCCCCTGTGAGGGAGGAGGCCCATCCCTGTGCAACCACACAGGCCCCCAGGCTCCATGGAAACTCCAAACAGCAAGCCAGTGAGCAGGGAACTAGTAGCAGGGCAGATGACTCACCATTCCCAGAGACAAAGGCCGTACCACCCATGCCTGGGAGGGGCTAATCACAGAGGCCACATAAAGGGCTCCTCAGAGAGCTGGTTGGCTTGGAGAAGTGGTGCCGGCCCCGGAAGGGTGGGACAGTGAAGGTGGACCCCGTACAGTGTTAACAGACAGGGGCAGCCTCCTCCCGGAACTGCGGGGGCGGGGCCAGTCATCACAGGGACCAGCAAAGTTGATGGCTGGCCTGCAGGGGTGCTAGGTGCTCATCCTGGGCAGGAACCTCCACCAGGAGTGGGAGGGGGCTCCCTGTGGGCTCCAGAATACTGGCAGCCCTAACACCCAGACAGGCTGCAGAAGGCCCAGCCTACCTGGGGGCGGACACTTAGAATCAGCCCTGAATGTGACAATCAGAGGACCTGCCACATGCCAAGACCAGCTAGAATATAGACTATAGACTGTAAAGTCCTGACCAAGAAAAAGAGGCAGCCTCAGCAAAAGGATTACCACTAATCTCAAGCACCTGAGTTATACCCAGAGCAATATGAACTATTAAGCCCCAACATATCCTTTGCAAAAGTTACTTCTCACATATTCTTAATCCCCACCATACCTCAATCCACCTAAATACCCAAGACCCTCCCCCTACTCTCGAATTACAGTCTACCCACTCTGTGGCTATAATGCATTCCCAGTCCTCAATCTAAGTATTCCTCCCTTCCCCAGCCACCTAAAACCTTTATTCTTTTCTTCCTTCCTCTTTTTTTTTTTTTTTTTTTAATTTTTTCTTTTCCTTTTCTTCCTGGTAAAGCCCACAGGTTCTGGCTCCACCTGGGCCAATCAGAAATCATAAAGGGGGAACAAACACCTAAAATCTTTCTTTATTAATATTGATTTCTCTTTGTCTTGTGACTTTCTCCCACTTTTTGTTTTTCTTTCTTTCTTTCTTCTTTCTTTCTTTCTTTCTTTCTTTCTTTCTTTCTTTCTTTCTTTCTTTCTTTCTTTTTCTTTCTTTCTCCTTTCTTTTTTCCCTGCTAAAACCCACTGATCCTAGCTCCACCTGGACCAAACAGAGACCATAAAGGGTGAACAGACACCTAAACCTTTTCTTTATTAATATTGATTTCTCTTTCTCTTGTGACTTTCTCCCTTTATTTATTTCTTTTTTTTCCCCTCTGCTAAAAGCCCTCAGGTCCAGGCTCCATCTGGACCAGTCAGGGATTATTAAGGATGAACAGCCAACTAAACCCTTTCTTATTATTATTATTATCATTTTTATTTCTTTTTTCCTTTTGCATTTTTCTTTCTTTGTTTGTTTGGTTTGGTTTGGTTTTTTGTTTTGGGGTGTTTTTTGTTTGTTTATTTTTGTTTTTGTTTCTACTAAAAGCCCACAGGCCCAGAATACAACCAGACAGCCCAAATAAAGGGAACACCAAGAACAGCAAGTGGAGAAAATCTGGGAGATGGCAACATTGAACTCCAAAAATCTCCTATCACAGAAGGGTGCTCAACTAAGGCAAGGAAGCAAAGCAGGTTAACCCAACGAAAGAACAAAAACAAACAAATAAATAAATAAATAAATAGGAAGCAAGAACAGACACCCAAAATGGGGGGAAAAAGAATCAGTCCATCACCAAAAGGAAAGGAAGAATCACCAGAAAGAACACAAAATGAAACAGAGGCACCTGGAATATCAGATAAGGAATTCAAAAGAACGATGATAGAGAAGCTCAGTGAGCTTAGCCACATCAAAGAAAACTGTAAACAACTCCAGGAGAACTACAAAGAACTCCAGGGAAATTACAAAGAACTCCAGGGAAGTTACAAGGAACTTACTGAGAACTACAACAGCATGAAAAAGGACATGGAAACTATCAATAAGTGCCAGGAGGAAATGAAGAATACAATTTCTGAATTGAAGAATACAGTAGAAGGAATCA
>PVIW01016941.1:0-15315 GCA_004026585.1 Noctilio leporinus | reverse complement strand
TGGCTGGTAGCACAATGGATAAGGTGCCGGCCTGCGAACCCAAAGGTCGCAGGTTCGATTCCCCAGCCAGGGCACATAACCAGGTTGCAAACCAGGTCTCCAGTCAGGTCTGTGGCTGGAGGCAGGTGAAACGCAACCATACATTGATGTCTCTCTCCCTCTCTGCCTCTCTCCCTTCCCCTCTCTCTAAAAATAATGAAATAAAATCTTTAAAAAAAAAAAAGAAGGAAAAGACAGGTAACTGAGAGGGATGCTGGCATACTCTGCAGCAGTTGAAAACAGCAGACCAGAGGTATCCAGGGCAACATGGGTAGGTCTTAAAAACCAGCAGGGCTGAGTGAAAAAACAGGAAATGAAACACAATACCATTTATCTCAATTAAAAATACTTTCTTCAACCAACTACAAAAACACATACAGATAGAACACATAAGAAACACGTTAGAATGGTGGAATAGGGGACCAGAGGAAAGTGGCAAGGGAGGAATGGAGGGAGGAGTGGCTTTGTGGGGACTAATGATCATCATGTGCCTTGAACTGAACGGAGAAGGCGGGAGCGTAGGGAAGAAGGTGGGACAGCAAAACATCTAATGCAATCTGGGCATTAAAAATTCTCAACTTCATGCTTCAGAGAAAATGGGTCAAAGTCTGATCATTATCAAAATCCTAATGTCAAAGCAAAATAGGATTGCAGTGGACTGAGTAAAACCTTAGCCAGCAAAGACGAGGGGCTGTCATTACCTTAGGCACAGTTTCGGGGCAGAACATAGCTCAATACTATGCTGGCTCAAACAGTAACTAAGAAAAGTCTGACAAGCACTGTGCTGAGAAGGTGGAAGCAAACCCTGCTCAATTAGGTCCCCTGAGTGCCTCCTGCAGAGTTAAATATTTACTGCCAGTGATCAGATGAAAAATTACCCCATGGCGATAACTGGACTTTCCCCTTCCCCAGCCCTCCTCTTCTGCAAGAATTATCTGCAGCTCAGCAACTTCGCCTCACTGCCCACAAAAACCAAACAGCCTCCTGCCCACCCCTGGGACACATTCGGCCCCACTCAGGCAGGGCTGGGCCCTGTGTGAAATCAAGTGGAAAGGCGCTGGCATGCTTATTTTTCTAGAGACAGTGGCCTTCACTTGATTTTCCAAGGGGTCTGTGACCAGCACCCTCCCCCCAAAGTTAAAAATCACTATTTTAAAAAGAATCTATATGCTATCCTCTTCTCTCTACTTTTCTGTATGTTTGAGATTTCCCATAGTTAAATAATAGCTTTCTTAAATAAGGAGTGCATGTGATCTAAGAAGAATGTAAAAGCAACAGGTCCCCTGAGAAGAGAATAGCAAGGATTGAGTCTAGCGCTAACAGCACAGTGACAGTCAACAACAGCATAGTAATTAGACACTGACGCATGGGGAGCTGTCCCAGGAGAATTCTGGTCTTCCCTCATTCAAGTTTCCAGGTGTATGGAAACTCCCTTTAAAATTTTACCAGGTCCCCTGCTGTGATGGACACTGCGGACCCCTTCTCACTCCCCTCCAACCCCATACCACCCCGCAGTGTGGAGTGCAGTTCTGGGGTGGGAGAGAGCAGGATGACCTAACCTCCGGCTTCCAGTGTGGGCCCTGGTTGGGTTCATCCTTCCTCCCACCTAGACCCAAGCTAGTTGGAATTTGCCAAGTAGGGCCAAAGGGACTGGATAATGTTTAGATGCGGGACCCAATTCAGGCTGATGGGACATAAGGGAGGTGTAAGGGAGACATCTGGAAGAGTTTTAACCCTTCTGAGAAAGCTATCATAAGCCTCATGAAGTAAGGATTTTGGATTTTAGCTCAGCTCTGCAGTATCTATCCCACACAGGGGACACCAAGCATATGATCGAGCAAACACTGAGGAAAGGAGAATTGCAAAATTCAAAGAAGATGAATGACACTATTGGACGCCTGAGTCAAACCAACCCAGAAACTGGCTCTAGTTCTGATCCTTTCGGTTATCTGAACCAAGAAATAAAGCCTCTGATCCACATGGAGTTGGTCTCTACTAGTTATGAAGAAGAAATATCATTTCTGGAAAGCCCTAATGCAAAGAGTATGTTGGGGTTAAAACCTCTAATATGGCCCTGGCCAGCATGGCTCAGTATCATCCTCTAAACCAGAAGGTCACAGGTCGACTCCTGGTCAGGGCACAGGCCTAGATTGCAGGTTTTATCCCTAGTAGGAATGCAGGAGAGACAATCCATCAATGCTTTCCTGTGGTATGGGTCTTCTCTCCCTCTCTCTTTCCCTCCCTTTCCCTCTCTCTAAAATCAATAAGCATGTTCTCAAGTGAAGATTGAAAACAAAAATCTTGAATTTGAGTCTTTCTCTGGCAGCCACAAGAAAACGAACTAAAAACGTTAAATGAAGGTGTGCTGAGCACAAAAAACCAGGCACTCTGTAGAGCGCTGGTGCACTATCAAATCTTTATTTTAAATCTGAGGGTGTTACACTATAAAAATGTATTTTAACAGCTCAACAGTAATGATAGGGAGATACCAGACTGAGAGAAATGGGATCCAACCCTGTGATGAACGGCTTGGCTGGAAGACTTATGACTATTTCTAATCTAAATATTTACCATTTTGTAACAAATAAAAACTAGCCCTATAACCAGCCTTACACAAAATGAATCCTTTTCACTGAAATGACTCAAAAGTGACACTTGAAAGTGAATAAGCCTCTCTAATAGAAAACTACATATAACTTCAGCACAAATGATCATCATCCAAAGAGAATTCATAATCTTTCTATTCCTGAACAGTTGTTTTGTATCCTAAGCTGCAATCACGATGGATGAGTTAAAATTTTTTCTCAAGAAAATATTTAAGTTGGGGTTCATAATAAAAACTCTGTGAATACCCACTTTGGCTTCATTGTAAAACTCCTGTGGCAGACAATTCCTGAATTTAACCTTTAGTTGATTGGTTGTTCCTTATTTTGTTTGTTTGTTTGTTTATGTTTTTAATCTTGGGAACCTCTCTATTCTATTCTGAACATTTTTTTATTTAGTTATTTTTCAATTAAAGTTGGTATACAATGTTAGTTTCAGATATACAACTTACTAATTACACATTTATATAACTTACAAAGTGATTGCCCCAATAAGTCTAGTATCCATCTGACACACCATAGTCATTACAATATTATTGACTGTATTTCCTATGTTGTACTTTACATCCTGTGACTGTTTTTATAACTTGCAACTTGTACAAATCCCTTTCACCTTTTTCACCAATCTCCCCATCCCCGCCCACACCAGGCAACCATCAATTTATTCTCTGTATCTGTGAGTTTGTTTCTGTTTTATTCGTTCATTCATTTTTTTAAGAATCTACCAATCAGTGAAATCATATAGTATTTGTCTTTCTCTGAGGTGTATTATGAGAGTTTCTTTAGGTTCATCTTGTTTGAAACTCTCTAAGCTTCCTGATTTATATGTCCATTTCCCTCAAAAGGTTAGAGATGTTTTCAGTCATTATTTCTTCAGGTAAGTTTTCAATCCCTTGCTCTCTTTCTTCTCCTTCTGATACCCCCATGATGACAATGTTGGTATTCTTTAAGTCCCAGAGGCCCCTTAGACTATTCTCGCTTTTTTAATTCTTTTAAAATTCTTTTTTCCCTCTGCTGTTCAGAATAGGTGTTTTCCACTGCCTTATTTTCCAGATCACTGATTTGGTCTTCTGCATCATCTAATATACTATTGATTCCCTCTAATCCAATCTTCATTTCAGTTATTGTCATCTTCATTTCTGACTGGTTCTTTTTTACGGTTTCTCTTTGCTGAGAAACAAGCTGCTGCTTTGTTTGGGAGTTTGTGTACATTTGAGAGATTTTAGGAAAGTCTTCAGCACAAGCTGAGTCAGGCCAATTGTGTGAAAAATCCCCTGGAAGTAGCTTGGGCAGTATGCATGAGTTGAGTGGGGTGGGGTCTTAGGGATTCACCAGGGTAGGGCTAGTTGTGGTAGCCAGGTTAATGGAAAGCTCAGATTTAGCACCTGCCAATTGAGTAGGAGAAGGGCTCAGCAAAAAGCAATGGGGCCTGCCAGTACTTCTGTTCCCAAAGAGAGGTGCTCTGACCCCTTCCCCTATATCCCTCACTCTGAATCTAGTTAATTCAGCTCCTCCCCATATGACCTTGCTGTTCTTTGATCTACTACCCCAACAATGAATCCCAGTGCAAGTGCATGTGTGAGTATATGAGCAAATTAGCATGTGTTTGGGTCCCCTTAAAAGAAACACTTTAATATCCCATAGTCCTCCATCCTCACTCAAATGGAGGCTCTGCTGGTTTTCACAGCTAGATGTCATGGGGACTCCTTGTCCCTGAACTGGTGGTCCAGGATGGGGAGCTTGATATGGCACTGAGACCCCCTCGCTACTCAGGAGGGGCTCTCTGCAGCCAAGATAAACCTCTGATTCTTAATCACTACACTATTGTTGTGGGGCCTGCCAAGTCCATGTCTCTGCCCCACCTACCAGTCTTAATGTGGCTTCCTTTTATATCCTTAGTTATAGGACTTGTGTTCAGGTAGTCTTTAGATAGTTCTCAGTGATAGTGATTCTATAACTTAGTTGTGATTTTGAGATGGTCATGAGAAGATGTGAGCACAGCGTTTACCTATTCCACCATTTTTACCAGAAGTATCCTGAGTATTTTTGGATTACCTGACAATGACCTAGGTTTCAAGTACTGCCAACCCCATTTTCCATTGGATCCCCATCTTTTTCTGGTTTAGACAACAACCTTATTAGGCAGGTTTTGTAGGTAGTTTCACTGTAGTCACTAAAAATAATTATTAGCTTTTGCTAAGCACTACTATGCACTAGGTACTGCAGAAATGTTATCACAAATCCTCCAACAAACCAGCAAAATAAGTTTTTTCCCCCAATTTTATAGATATAGAACTGAGGCCCAAAGTCTCAGCTGGCCAATGGGAAGGCTAGCTTCAAACCTGAGCTGACCACCACCTAGCTCTCTGCTGGCACATGGTACATGTAAACACAGCACACCTGCATGGAGCAGCTCAGACACCAACACACCTGCATTGAATAGTGCAGGTACAAACACAACGCACCTGCATTGAGCAGCACTTTGACACAGTCCAGATGTTCTCGGGCACAAGCCACGTGCAGAGGGGTCCCAAAATGGCAGTCATGTGCTTCCAAATTGGCCCCAACATCAATGAGAAGCCTCACACATTCGGAACTTCCTTAAGAGAAATGGAAAAGAATAAAAATGGTCATTGACTATATACCAGCCATTTTTAACATTTTTCATTTCATGACAAACAAAAACTAATTACCAAAATTGTATGGCATACCAAAAAATATACTTTTTGCCAATCTGAAAAAAACAGGTATAATTTTGATTGATTTACAAAAAATAATAATTACATACCCTTTTTAAAAACAACTTGATTTATTAAGTTTTAGAGAGAGGAAAAGGGAGGGAGAAAGAAAGGGAACAAAACATTGATCAGCTGTTTCTTGCATATGCCACAACCAGGGACTGGGCCTGCAACCCAGGCATGTGCCCTGACCTGGAATAAAACAGATGACCTTTAACTTTGTGGAACAATACTCAACCAACTTAGCCTTGCCAGTCAGGGCAATTACCAACCCTTTTTGCTCCAAAGTGAGTTTTTAAAAAATCAGGCGCTGCCCTGGCTGGTGTGGCTCAGTGGATTGAGCACTGGCCTACAAATCCAAGTGTTGCTGGTTCAATTCCCAGTCAGGACACATACCCAGGTTGCAAGCCAGGTCTTCAGCTGGGTCCCCAGCTGGAGGCAGGTGAAAGACAACCATACATTAATGTTTCTTACCCTGTCTTTCTCCCTTCCTTCCCTTTTCTCTAAAAATAATGAATAAAATATATTTTTTAAAAAGTCAAGTGCCTACACTTGGATATTCGATACCAAGAATTAACCAATCAGAAGCAACTTTATTATGTGAAATGAACAGTAAGATACAACTCTATTATATGACCTATATTTTTATGGTTCAAGACAGGGCATTCACACTGGATGGCTATTGTTGTATTGGCATCTGAAGAAAGAGAGGTCAGTGCCCCTAACTAAATAGTTAGGTATTGCATGTTTTAAAAATTCTTGCAGCACATCAGTTGAATATTGCTGATACATATTTGAAATAGCAAGCATGACAGAACCGATGAAACAAGAAAGTCCATTGCTTGGCTGCAGGAACAGAGAAGAGAACCAGGACTACATCCTAAGCTAAGAGCAGTTCATAACCCCATGGGGCTCTGGAAAGCAAGTGGATGGCTATCCTTCCTCCTGAGGGCACAACTGTCCTCCAAGCCTGACTGGCAGCAACCAAAGTGGAGCACATAGCTGGACCTGTTGCTGAGAGAACAGAAAAGTTGGGGAATATCACTTTAGAACAGCCAGAGAAGTCTCTCTCTTCACTGCTCCCCAGCTCCTCAGTGGAAGAGAAGGTGCCCCCATTCAGGGCTGCCCACTAAGCTGTGTTGGATGCACCGAGCCTGGGGTTAATGATGTAAAGCTGCTGGCATCCCCAGTCCAAGACTTCTGGGTGAACTACCTAAACTTTCTTACCATGGGGGTCCCAGCTTACAGACGTCTTTCCTGCCTCTTCCCCTAGCTCCTCTATGAGTATCTTGTTTGGATGTCCTGATCACTACCAAGCCCTCTCTCTCTTCCCTCCTTGGGGGCACATCCCCCTGGCCAATATACCACTGTCGTTGGCTTATTCCATGCTCAACCCTGAGTAGGTTTTGACCCCATGCTTTCCCTCATATCAAGGCCATTAATTCTTCTCTCAGTTTTCTAAATGAGTCCAACCCACTTGGACTCTAAGAGCTTTGCATTTGGATCACTGTGATGGCCCTCAACTCATCTCTCCACTTCCAATATATCCCACCACACCACCATTTCAGTCTATTGAAGGGTAGCAGAACATACAACCCCCAAAGATGCTACTTTAGCATAAGATTTATTTTGAGCTGAAGACAAGTGAGAAGAAACAGATATAAGAAAAGCTCTTTGTCCAACCCTACATTGCCCAAAAGAAGGACATATATTTGTAAAGGTGTCCCCCCACTTCCCCCTCTACCAGGAAGGACAGATGTTAATCACCAGAAACAACTCTAGGTGGAATTGCCAAAACTAACCCCATCGACCATTTGTTTCCCCATACATATGCCTCCCCACAACTTGCCATCCTAAAAGCTCAAAGTTCTTTTCCTTTGTCTTATCATTTCTCTAAAAAGTTCTTGTTCTATCTAATCCCAAGTTCTAACCACCCCTTTGAGTAACACCTTGCCAAGTTCTCCTCTGTGTATACATGATGCAGCACTCACATTAACAGCCTTCTGCTTTTCTTGTTAATTGAGCCCTTGTCATCTAAGTGGTGGGCCCAGCCAGTGAACCTAAGATAGGTAAAGGGAAAAAACTTTCCTTCTCTACACTGAACATGGATGACCATTATACTCTCTTTCAAAAAAGCTATTTTTTTTTCATTCAACATCTGCTCAGAAACTTTCAGGAGCCACCTGTAGCAATCCCCAGAGCCTAGAAGTGATGAAAGATGACCAAACTGTGGAAATTGGGGTATGAGGCAACATGGAGTAGTGGCCCTGCATGAAGGCCCATCACACCCCACAATGAAGTATAACAAAGACAAATACTATACCCATTGATCAAAATGTAGGCCACAAGTTTGCAACCTTTGCTGAAAAGTAGAATTCAAAATCTTCAGTCTATCACTTTAATATTTCCCATCAGATGGTCTCACCCTAAATTTCCAGTCTCATCTGCAGTTGCTTATCTGTTGGGAGCTTCTGAGCCAGTGAGACAGAAGACCACTTTTCCTGTACGTGGCCTTCCTCTTCTCCTCCCACCATCTGAAGCCCATCCATTCTGAGAGGGCAGTTGAAATCCCACCTACTCCCTGAGCCTGCAGGACCAGCTCCCCCACCTCTGAGAGCACCTGTCCTTAGGGATATATTGGGTCTCATCCCCCAACTAGATCAGGTGCTCACAAGGCAAGATGATGGCAAAGATTGAGAGAAAGGCTGCAGAGTGGACCAATCTCCAGTGTTTGTATCAGAAAGGCACTGAGTGTCTGCTAAGAAATAGAATCCTGTCATGGAAACAATAGCCCCCTAGTCTTGGGTAAGGACTGTATCTCCAGGAGGAAAGCTGAGCATTTCCGTGAACGACCAAGAGCCAGATACAGACCAGGAGCACTCCTGGGCCAGGCAATAGCTTCCACTTCCTTGACCACAAGGCTCCCTTCCTCCTGACTCACCGCTCATGCAGGCCTCGTGCAGTGGGGAGGCTGTGTACAGGGGAGGGTTGACCTTGGCCCCATAAGAGAGCAGGAGCTTCACACATTCGATGCTTCCTGAGGCACAGGCATCACAGAGAGGGGTGCTGCCATCAATGTTCCGGGCATCCACCTGTGGGAAGGAAGGGCCCAGGGGAAAATGTGTTTTTTCATCTTAATGTGCATTCATCTGAACAAAGACACTTCTTAGTTTTTCTAAGAAATTCTTAGGTTTTCTAGTACATGTTAGGCACCATGCCAGGCAGGGGAGTGTATGGATCAAAGGAACTTAGGTGGATCAAAGGAACTTGGGTTGGGATCGCCTACTAGCCTCCTAAACACAGGCGTCATGCTGTCTGAGGCCCTTTTCTTTCTTGGGCAGGATCAACCCAGCCTCACTCTCACCACCACCCTAACACCTAATATGAACAGAGCAGGAAAGGAGAGCTCCAGGTTCCAGCTGGGGCAGGCAGGGCATAAAAAAGGGTTTTAACTCCAGCCTCAGCTAAGAATGCCTGAAACTGCTTAACACGCCTCTTCTAGTTGGAAAATTACAGGAAAAATGCAGGGCCCCAGCTGGCAGATTCTGCCTACAATGCGTCCAAATTCAGCTGCTATTTGGGTATACACTGAAGCTTGCTCCACTTCCTCTTGAATTGTTTCCATGGCCAAGCTTTGGGAAAGAGGAAGCCATGCACTGTCCTCACTTTGCCTTCACCCTGCACCCTGACACCACCCACCCCAGTCCTAGCTGGGCCAACTCGCCTAGCCCACTGTGCAACAGCCAGCAATTCCACCAGCCAGAAAGCACTGGGGGCTGAAATCAGTGTCACATAAATACTTAAACCAGAAAGAGCTCAAATCAAATTAAAATCTTATTTTTGGTTCCTTTTTCCCTTTTCCCAGAGAGCAGCTAGCCAGCATGCCACTCAGTCATCCCACCGAGCCCAAACAAGCCCACCAGCCCTCCAGAAACACTGGATGCTGTGAGGTCCAGGGGCTGCCAGGGCCCTGCCTAGTGCAGAGCATGGCATACCCTCCTTCATTTGCTAAAACGGCCTTCTCTTTGGCCAGCATTGACCCCCTAATAGCCAAATCCATGGCCACACTAACTGGCCCTATAGTACAGCTGACAATAGAGACCTACCTCCACGCCTCTTCCTGGGCTCCCACCACACCCCATTCTGAATTTCTCCTTCCTTTCCTGCTCAGTCATCTCCGGTGGTTTCTTTACTTCTGGTGCATTTGCAAATCACAAAATGCAAATACCAATATCCTTATTATTCTCCCTGTACATGCCCCATTGAGATGGTCCCATCTATGTCCACAGCCATAGCCAGGCATGGTGGATGTCCTAAAGGGCTGCTCACCTGGGCCCCAGCAGCCAGAAGCAGCTGCACACACTGTGCCTGGCCCTGCAGACTGGCTGCATGCAGGGGTGTGATAGAATCCACCATGACCTGGTTGACACAGGCGCCATTCTCAATCAGCTGTTGCAGCTCCAGGGCCTCACCACGATGGGCAGCCTCATGCACAGGGGTACGCTCCACCCAGAAACCTGGAAAAGAAACAGGCCTACTGCTGAGATCTTGTCACTTCTATCCAGATTAAGTGAATGTATGTACAAGTCCAGGGACATTTGACAAAACCCAGACACTGCACATGATCACGTAATTGGTCTTTAGCATTATACAAAGGACTTGCTCACCTCCTTGACCTATCTCCCACACTACCCCCAAATCCCACCCTCCAATCACACTTGCAGCTCCTCATTGACCCTGCTTTGTCACATCTGAGCTTCCTTGGATGTATTCTTTGCTTGAAATGCCCATTTGTGTGTCTACTCCAACTGTCCATCCTGCAATCTCCCATTTAGACACCTACATACTCTACAAGGAATCAGCTGAGATACATCCTTCTCTGGGAAACACTTCTCCCACAATACTCACACATACTCACTCACTTACACTGTCCCCCTCCTTGCCCTTCTTTCAAGAGAAGGGACCAGGTTTTGGTGACTCAATTTTAATGGATTCCTCAGGATTTCCTACATACAGAATCATGTCATCTGCAAATTGAGATAGTTTTTGCTTCTTCCTTTCTAATCTGAATGATTTTATTTCTTTTTCTTGCCTAGTTGCCCTGGCTTGAACTTCTAGCACAATGTTGACAGAAGTGGTGAAACCAAACATCTGTGCCTGGTTCCTGGTCATTCAGTGAAAACCTTGTCTTTCACAATTAAGGATGATGATAGTGTAGGTTTTGTAGATGAACTTGATCAAGTCAAGGATGTTCCCTTTTATTTCTAGTTTGTTAAGTGTTTTTCTCACACAGTGCTGGATTTTGTCAAATATGTTTTCTGCATCTATTGCAATAATTATGCCAGATTTTTTTCTTAATCCACCAAAACTGTGAATATGTTCATTGATTTTCAGATGTTAAACCAACTGTGCATTCCTTGGATAAATCCCACTTGCTCATGGTATCCTTCTTATATGATGCTAGTTTTGGTTTTCTAGTAATCTTTGAGAATTTTTATGTCTATGTTTCTAAGTGTCATTTTTCTTGTGACTAATGTATATGTCTGGTTTTGGTATCAAAGTAATACTGGAATGAATCAGGAAGTACTCTCTTCTCATTTCTGGAAGACTTTATGAAGGCTCAGTATTAAATCTTTCAATGTTGAGTTAAATTCACCTGTGAAGGCATCTGGGTGGGTCTGAGCTTTCCTATGCTTTTAGTTACTATTTCAATCTTCATTTGTTATAGATCTATGCAGATTTTCTATTTTAGAGTCAGTTTCGGTAGTCTGTAGGTTGTGCTTTTTAATAAACCCTTCCATTTCATACATGTTGGCCCATTTCATACATGTTGGCATACAAACTTTTATGGACTGAATTGTGTTCTCCTCCAAATTCCTATGTTGAAGGACTAACCACAAGTACCTCAGTATATGACTATTTTAAAGAAAGAGCCTTTACAGAAGTAATTACGTTAAAGTGAGATCATTAGAGTGGGCTCTAACCAATCTGATTAGTCTTTATAAGAAGATGAGTTTAGGACACACAGAGTAATGTACATGAACAGAGGAAAACCAAGTGTTGGACACAAAGAGAAGGTGACTTTCTGCAAGCCAAGGAGAGAGGCCTCAAAAGAAACCAAACCTGCCAGCACCTTGGTCTTGAATATTCAGTTTCCAGATTGTGAGAAACAAGTGTGTGTATTTTTAAGCCACCTAATCTGAGGTACTTTGCTATGGCAGCCCAAACTGACTAGCCCACAACTGTTCATACTATTTCCTTATAATCCTTTTATTTCTGTAGGCTGCACAGTAATGTTCCCTCTTTCATTTCTAATTTTGGTAATTTGATTCTTCCTTCTCTCTCTCTCTCTCTCTCTCTCTCTCTTTCTTTTTATCAGTTTATTTAAATAAACTGTGTGTCAATTTTTTAAAAATTTTATTGTTGTTGTATTACATCCATCCCCTTTTTGCTCCCCTCTGTTCCCCTCCCCACCACCCATTCCCCCCAAAATCAATCCTACCTGTTGTCCATGTCCATGGTTCCTTTATACTAGGTTCTTGTCTAAACTGCTCCCCTTCCTTGCCTCTGCCTCCCCCCTCCCCCCAACCCCCTTCCCTCTGACCACTGAAGGCCTATTTACTATATTCATATATTTGGTTCTTTTTTGCTTGTTGTTAGTTTTGTTCATTATTGTCCTGTAATGGGTGAGATCATATGGTATTTAAAGGTGTGTCAATTTTGTTAAGCTTTTCAAAGAAATAACTTCTGATTTTATGGATTTCCTATATATTGTTTTCTGGTCTCTATTTCATTAATTTTCTCTTTAATCATTATTTCCTTCTTTATGCCTGTTTTAGGCATAAGTTTCCTTGCTTCCAAGGTCTTAAAATGGAAGGTTAGGTCATTGATTTGAGATCTTTATCTTTAATACAGGTGTTTACTACTATAAATTTCCTCTAAGTACTACTTGAGCTACATCTCATTGGTTCTGGTGTGTTGTTCCAACCTCATAAAATACATGTTCAAAGTTCAACAAATATGTTACAACATAAACAAAGGTGCTCCTCTATGTCAAAATGGAGTAAAACTCTCCCCTTCGTATGCAATAGCTTCCTCCTCTCATCACTCCCCATCCATCACCTATCTTCAACTCTAGAGAATGAGGTGCACGCAATGCAGCACTCTGATATCCCTTTAACCAGTAGTGCTCACACTTGAGCACCAGCATCATCTGGAGGGCTATGCCCCATCCCCAGAGGTTCTGAGTGAGTAGGTCTCAGGTGGGACCTGAGAATCTGAATTTCTAAGAAGCACTCAGATGATGCCGATGCAGCCATCTGGGCACATTTTGAGAACCACTGCTTTAGGCAATACTTTTCCCTTTGAATAAAACCCCTCTTTCCCCTCCTCTGCCTCTTAACTCACTCACTCCCCACCACCCTGACATCCTACCCCTCCCTGCTTATCCTAGATAACCTACTTGCACCTTTCTTGACTGAAATCAATGGTTATTTTTTCCAGGAGGCCTTGCCTGCTCTACAGCCCCCATCCACTCTAGATTAGCAGCCCCTCCTTTGGGCCCCCGCAGTAAATGTTGTTTCCTGAATTGTACCTTTCTATCTTGCCCACTAGCCAGAGGGCCTGGGTTACTCAATCATGATGATGGGGAAAACAAAGGGAGAGCTAAAATGTGGAGGGAATTTTTTTTTTAAGACTTATATTTATTATTTCCAGAGAGAGAAGAAGGGAGAGAGGCAGAGAGGAAGAGAAGCATCAATGGAGGGTTGCCTTTCACCTGCCTCCAGCTATGGACCTGGCTGGAGACCTGGCTTGCAACCTGATTATGTGACCTGGCTGGGAATTAAACCAGCGACCTTTGGGTTTGCAGGCCTGTGCCTTATCCACTGTGCTACCAGCCAGGGCACGGAGGGAAATTTAATTCCCACAAAATATATAGCCCAAGCTGATGGGACTTTATACTTACCACGTAAAGAAGGGATCCACATATGTTTCCCAGTAGTACTAATTAACAGTCACCTGTAAGCCTGTCTTGGGAGGTAACGAAATGTAGCTATGGATCACTTTAAAGTTAATCTAGAGGGGGCAACATCCCAAGGGCAAAACAAAAAGTTGTAACCCTAAAAAGGGAAGAGCAGGGTGAAGCCCCAGGACTTGCAGCATAAAGAGCAGTGTAGCTCAGGAAGATTGGGCTCTGGGGAGGCCTACGGCTAAATGGTAGGCAACCTGGCATGGCTCCCACGTGTATCCATCATCCAGCAGCTACTTAGAGATATGGCATATGGAAGCACTATGGTGTACAAAAATGAGTAAGATGTGACAATAACCAGTTCACAGTCATGGGCAAGGGAGATGTACAAATAATTCAAAACAACGTGATGCCTGTGATATTGGAGGAATATTTCAAGTCGTAGGAACTCAGAAGCAAGACCACCCAAGTGTCCAGGGCCAATCCGGAAAGCACTGTGGGGGAGACAAGTTTCAGTGAGTCTGTGACAGGCATCACTTGTTGGTTCCGTATTCCCAGCACCTGGCACAGAATACAGCTCAATAAAGATGTTTGTATTCACCTGCTTGTTGAATGAATAAGAATGAATGTATGAAGGGCATTACTAAAAGAAGTTATAAAGTCTAGACATAAAAATTTTTAGAAGAAAATCTCATTTGCTTTTCTCATGACAAGACTGTAGAGGAAATGCAACTTACTGGTAACCAGTAGTGATGGAGGGCAGAGGTCAGAAGCAGCAGGTGTGATAACAAAGCAAAGAAAAGAAACATGTGGACATCAAAGGGCACAATCAGCAGATTGAAAGGCAACTTACAGAATGGGAGAAAATATTTTCAAATCATATGTCTGAAGGGGTTAATACCCAGAATATATAAAGAATTTCTACAACTCAACAACATAAACAATCCTCAACAGAAACAATTCAAGCCAGAAGGGAATGGCAAAAAGTATTTCAAGTAATGGTAAACAAAGGTCTGCAACCAAGAATACTCTACCCAGCAAGGCTCTCATTCAAGATAGAAGGAGAAATAAGGCGCTTCCCAGACAAAAAAAGACTAAAAGAATACATCTCTACAAAACCAGCATTGCAAGAAATGCTAAAGGGTCTGCTATAAAAATAAGTAAACAAATAAAATGAAGAAACAGAGAAAGCCAAAGAGGAATACAGACACAAAGGGAGAAAATGGCAATGAATAAGTATCAATCAATAATAAACTTAAATGTAAATGGATTAAATGCACCAATCAAAAGACATAGGGTAGTCGAATGGATAAGACAACATGACCCACATCTATGCTGTCTTCAAGAGACCCACCTCAGAACAAAAGATCGACACAGATTGAGAGTGAAGGGATGGAAAACTATATATCAAGCAAATGGACAAGAAAAAAAAGCTGCAGTAGCAATACTGATTTCAGATAAAATAGATTTTACAATGAAGGACATAAAAAGGGACAAAGATGGACATTTCATAATACTTAAGGGAACCATCCATCAAGAAGAAATAACTCTGATAAACACATACACACCCAACATAGGAGCTCCGAAATATATAAGGAAAATCTTGGAAGACTTTAAGAAAGACATAGACAGCAACACACAAATAGTAGGGGATTTTAATACCCTACTATCAACAATGGACAGATCTTCCAAACAAAAAAATCCCCAGAGATGTTGTGGCATTGAACAACACTCTAGAGGAAATGGACCTAACTGATGTATACAGAATCTTTTACCCCAAAGAAGCAAAATACACATTCTTCTCAAATGCACATGGATCATTCTCCAAGATAGACCACATGGTATGTCACAAGACAAGCCTCCACAAATACAGGAACATTGAAATCATACAAAGTATCTTCTCAGATCACAATGGCTTGAAACTAGAAACCAAATTCAAGGGAAAAACCCAAAAATTCTCTAACTC
>PVIW01016940.1:0-15315 GCA_004026585.1 Noctilio leporinus | reverse complement strand
AGAGTTCAATGTTGCCGTCTCCCAGATTTTCTCCACTTGCTGTTCTTGGTGTGTCCTTTATTTGGGCTGTCTGTTTGTATTCTGGGCCTGTGGGCTTTTAGCAGAAACAAAAACAAAAACAAAAAACAAAAAACAAAAACATACACAAAAAAAACTAAAACAAAATACCAAACCAAACCAACCAACCAAACAAACAAACAAAAACAAAGCAAAACAAAACAAAACAAAAAAAATTGCAAAAGGAAAAAAGAAATAAAAATGATAATAATAATAATAAGAAAGGGTTTAGATGGCTGTTCACCCTTAATAATCCCTGACTGGTCCAGATGGAGCCTGGACCTGAGAGGGCTTTTAGCAGAGGAAAAGAAAGGAAAAGAAAAAAAGAAAAAAAGGGAGAAAGTCCCAAGAGAAAGAGAACTCAATATTAATAAAGAAAAGGTTTAGGTTTCTGTTCACCCTTTATGGTCGGGTTGGTCCCGGTGGAGCTAGGACCAGCGGGTTTTATCAGGAAGAAAAGAAAGGAGAAAGAAAGAAAGAAAAAAAAAAAAAGAAAAAAGAAAAAAAAAGAGGAAGGAAGAAAAGAATAAAGAATGGGTTTTGAAAGGCTGGGGAAGGTAGGAATACTTAGATTGAGGACTGGGAATGTGTTATAGCCACAGAGTGAACAGACTTTAATTCGATAGTAGGGGAGGGTCTTGGGTATTTAGGTGAATTGAGGTATAGGGGGGATTAAGAATATGTGAGGAGTAACTTTTACAAAGGATATGTTGGGGCTTAATAGTTCATATTGCTCTCGGTAATTCAGGTGCTTGAGATTGGCAGCAATCCCTTTCCTGAGGCTGCCTCTTTTTCTTGGTCAGGACTTTACAGTCTATAGTCTATATTCTAGCCTGTCTTGGCGCGTGGCAGGGCCTCTGATTGTCCCAGTAGGGCTGATTCTGAGTGTCTGCCCCCAGGTAGGCTGGGCCTTCAGCAGCCTGGCTGGGTGTTAGGGCTGCCGGTGTTCTGGAGCCCGCAGGGAGCCCCCTCCCACTCCTGGAGGAGGTTCCTGCCCAGGACTGGCTCCCAGCACTTCTGCAGGGCCGCCCACAATTTCGCTGGTCCCTGTGACGACTGGTCCCACCCCGGCAGTTCCAGGAGGAGGCTGGGCCTGTCAGTCAACACTGTCCGGGGTCCGCCTACACCGTCCTGCCCTTCCGGGGTGGGCACCACGCCCCCAAGCCAATCAGCTCTCCTCGGAGTCCTTTACGCGGCCTCTGTGATGAGCCCCTCCCAGGCGTGGGTGGCGCGGCCTTTGTCTCCGGCAATGGCGGGTCTCCCGCCACTAGTTCCTGGCGAGCCGGAGAGCCGGCTCGCCGCCTGGATCTTCCCACGGAGCCTGGGGGCCCGCGCGGTTGCGCAGGGCTGGGCCTCCCCCCTCGCAGGGGCCCCCAGCTGCTGTTTCCCCGGCGGCCCAGCAGCTCCGCTTTCGGCCCTCTCGCCGCCCCGCCGGTGCACTTCCCGGTCCCCCGCTCCGGCTTCCCGCAGGACTCTTCTCCGCCTCTAGCCCCGCGCTCGCGGAGCCTCCTCTCCCCGTTGCCGGAGTGAGTCTCTCACACAGTCCCTCCCCTGCAAGAGTTCAATTCCGGGTTCCCTACGGCGTTCACCCTCGCTGCCCGCATCTCTCTGTTGAGACTTCCAGTCACCAGCGAGCCTGGAGCTGGCCCCAGTCCTATTCGTTTAAAATTTTGATCTGAAAATTTTCAGAATGTAGAATGCTGCCTGGAATAAGTTATCAAAAGTTCCAAGGACTTCCTGTCAAGATAGAGGTATAGGTAGACAATCTTCATCTCCTTGCAAAACCATAAGAAGGATCACAACTAACCTCAAGACAGAAACAGCCAGAACTGCCAAGAGAATCAAGCTGTATGTAAGTACTACAACCAGGGATTTAAGGAGGCAATGTTCATGCAGATGAGTAAGAGTAGGAAGGGTGGAGCCAGGGAGCCAGGGTGGAGAGGATATGGTGGCAGTGGTGAGAGTGGCTAGGTAGTGTGGTGGCTAGCATAATGGGCAGTCCCACATTCACATGGGATGAATAAAGGCTGGGAAGGACACATGGGGAGCTATCCCAGTGGCAGGAAGACCACGCAGCTCTTGGTCCTAGCACTGGGAAAATAAAGCCTCATGACTTCTGACTGTGAAAATCAGTGGAGGCTGGGGTGGCAGCAGAAGTGGCCTGACTCTCAAGAGAGTTCATTTAGAGGGCCTCTATGGTCCTAGGACATACACAAACCCACCCACTCTGGGAACCACCACCAGGACAATAGCTAGAGGGAGTGTCAGTCATATATGGGAAGTGGGTAAAGTGGCTGGAAAATGGGCAAATACTGAGCAAGCAGCATTGTTCCCCCTCAGACCCCTGTTCCACATATAGCACCACAAAGCAGTGAAACTAGTTACCCCATATTGACAATATCTAAGTCTCTGCCTCATACATTGCAACAGATATGCCATGACAGGGAGTGAAAGCAGCTTCACCTAATACACAGAAACAAACACAGGAAGGCTGCCAAGTTGAGAAGACAAAGAAATATGGCCCAAATAAAAGAATAGATTAAACTCCAGAAAAGCAACTAAATAAAATGGAGATGGCTAGCTTATCAAATGCATAGTTCAAACACTGCTAAAAAGGATGCACTGAAGACTGATGGAGTATGGTGAATGCATAAGGGAAAAAGTGAAGGCTACACTAAGAGAAATGAGGGAAAATCCACATGAAACCAATAGTGAAGGGAAGAGTTCAAATGAATGAATTGAAACATGAGGAAGAAATAGTCAACCAGTACAGAATGAAGAAACAAGAATCAAAAAATAAATAAAATAAAATAAGGAAATTAGACCTGGCTGGTGATTCAGTGGAAGGGCGCCAGCCTGTGAACCCAAAGATCGTTGGTTTGATTCCAAGTCAGGGCACATAACCAGGTTGCAAGCTGGGTCTCCATCTAGGTCCATAGCTGGAGGCAGGTGAAAAGCAACCATACATTGATGCTTCTCTCCCTTTTTTCCTCCCTCCCTGCCCTTCTCTCTAAAAATAATGAATGAAATCTTAAATGAGTAAATAAATAAACAAACAGATAAATAAATAAAACAAGGAGAGAATATGAAGACTCTGGGACATCGCCAAAAGGCCTAACATCCAAATTATAAGAATGCTAGAAGGAGAAGAGGTAGAGCAGGAAATTAAAAACTTATTTGAAAAATTAATGAAAGAAAACTTCCTAATTTGGTAAAAGAAATAGACATACAAGCCCAGGAAGCATAGAATCCCAAGTTGCACCCAAAGAGGACCACACCAGGACACAGCATAATTAAAATGCCAAAGGTTAAAGAAGGAGAACCTTAAAAGCAATAAAGGAAAAGAAGAGAGTTAACTACAAAATAGTTTCTATAAGACTATCAGTATATTTCTCAAAATAAACTTTTCAGGCAAGAAGGCACTGGCAAGAAGTATTCAAAGTGATGAAAAGCAAGGACCTACATCCAAGATTGCCCTACCTAGCAAAATCATTTAGAATGGAAGGGCAGATAAAGTGCTTTCCAGACAAGGTAAAGCTGAAAGAGTTCATTATCACTAAGCCCTTATTATAGAAAATGTTAAAGGGACATACTTAACAAAAATAGGATCAAAACAATGAAATTAAAATGACAACAAACTCACAAATACCAAGAATGGAATCTGAAAAATAAAAGCAAAAGCAAACTAAGAAAACAACTAGCATAGGGCCAGAATCATAGATATGGAAATTATATGGGCAGTTATTGGCTGGAAGGGGCAAGGGAGAGAATGGGAGAAAAGCCATGGGGATTAAGAAACATAATTGGCAGGTACAAAATAGACAGGAGGACGTTGAAGAATAGTATAGGAAACAGGAAATGAAGAAGCCAAAGAACTTATATGCATGACCCATAGGCATGAATTAGAGGGCAGGGGTTGCAGGAGGGAAAAGAGGTATTAGGTAGAGGTGGGCAAAGGCAAAAAGTTGGGACAACTGTAATAGTACAGCCAATAAAATATACTTAAAAATTTCCACACAGTTATGAAATTGGAAATGATGTTTTGGTTGGCCATTTGGAAAAAAGGATATTCATTAATTTGGTGTGGCATATTGAATAATTCAATTGTCATGGATAAGCTTATGTCTCTGTCACAGGTTGGACTCTCCAGAAACAAAGGCTGAGAATGAGTTTGAGTACAAGATGTGAATGGAACAGGAAGAAAGGAGATTGTGCACATTGGGACAAAATGAACTGACTTTTTTTTTTTTTTTTTTTTTTTTGCTTGAAATTTATACACATGCCTTGCTTGGTTATAGGATATAAGCTGCCCTGGGATGAGAGTGATCTGGGGAGAAGCAGCTCTTTCTAGCTGAGGTAGGTACTAAAGAAACTGCCATTTTGGGGCTGAGTACTGACAATATGTCCCACAACTTGGTATCAAATCTTCCTTTTAAAGGGGACCTGGATGCTGTATCTCTATAACTATAAAAATGATAAAGAGTCCTAAAGAATATTTATAAACAATAGCAGAACATCATAATTTTTGTGCAAATTTTGCCTCAAAGTTATCTCAAGAAACTTGGGCCTTACTATATCTGCTTTATAACTAGAACCAATAATAACCTATTACTTTCATCTCTTGATGGATTATTGGGAATGGGTATCTGTTCAAATCGAATGAAAAATTCTGCTTGTTGTAGGTACCTAATAGTATGTGGTCCACTTCTGCTGGGATTATCAGGCCGTTTAGTCTGTTTTGCTGCTGTGACAAAATACCATAGTCTGAGTGGCTTAAGCAACATAATCCTATTTATTATACGTAGTGTGGAGGCTGGAAGTCCAAGGTCAAGGTGTTAGCAAAGTAGTTTTCATTCTGAGGCCTCCTCCCTCAGCTTGTTGGGAGCCACCTTATTTTGCTCACATGGATTTTCCTCAAAGTGGGTGCATGGGTGCAGGAAGTGGGAAGAGAGAGGTTGGGGGGTAGGGGAGACAGAAGAAGAAAGAGAGAAAGATACCTTTTCCTTCTTATAAGGCCAGTCATCCTATTGGAAACTCCACCATCATTTGACATTAATTAAGTCCTAAAGATTCAATCTCCGAATGCAGTGACATTGGAGGTTAGAGGTCCAACATGTAAATGTTGAAAGGACACAAATACATTCACGAAGTTGGTAAGCAGTGGAAATATAGTGCTTAGAACTGGGAGTAAGCAAACTATAGCCCATGGGCCAAATCCAGCCAATGGATCCCTTTTGTATGGTCCATGAACTAAGAATTTAAAAAAATATATATTTCTAAAAGATTATAAACAAACAAAAAATCCAAAGAGTAGTAGTATGTGCCAGTCACTGTATGTGGCCCATAAAGCCTAAAATATTTATTCCCTAGCCTTTTACAGAAAATGTTTGCCAATCTATGGTGTAGTTTCAGACAACTATATGGGCCCCAGTTTCTGCAGCAAAAAAAAAAAGTTGAGAATTAGAAATTATTTTTATTGCATTTTTAATAAAAAAGATATTAGTTTGCTCATCAGCTATGGCAGAAGGTATTTCTTTAATGGATATCAGAGATGGAGGATCAACTTGAAAGAAGCCTCTTGAGTTGGATCCCTAGTCATTTTGAACTCTCTATTCTCTCTGTTCTGGAAAATGACAGAACATGTGTTGATCAATAGTGGGTAGGCAACATGCAGTCTTTGGTGAAGTGGTGATGGAGATGCCTTGGGATGGCTGGTTAGGGAGAGTGCCCAAACCATTAGGAATGTGAGTCAAGGTGTGATATAAATGTAGATGATACTAGATTAGATAATCTAGGTGGTAGTCTATCTAGTTGAGTGTTCACAATAAAAGAGGCCATGCCATGAAAAACATTATATTGTACTCTGGCTGATAATTTAGAAACTCATATATCTGAATGCTTTGAGATGGCTTATTTTGGTAAAATTTACTTTGTTCCTTGGAGGCTGTCAGAAGTTACTGAGAAATCACAGGCCATTCACATTCAGAGGGCTTTATTCTACCAGCTCCAAATGATCAGTGCTACCACCAGATTGGATGCTCACTCTCTAACATCTTGCTGTCTTAGAGTATATTGGAATCTCCAATGAAGAAAAAAAATAACAACCCAGATGATGGGATTATATAATTTATGACTGATGGTATAATTGTAGACTAGACCATGAAATCAAGGATGAAATCATCTACAAAGCCAAGGCCCACTTAATAAGATTTAACAAAAGCATACTTTAAGATCTATTTTAAAGCACATTTCTCTTAAAAATTTCAGTTTTGAATCCTATTTCTCTTTAGGTGATTTTATTGAAGTAACCAAGAATTTGAGACCGTAGCTACCACTTAGCTGAACAAGATCTTCCTTCTTGAAAAAATGTTATTTGCATCATGGTAGACTGTTGCTGGTAGGTTCAGTTTCACATCAGTTTCATTGAACTTTAACTTGTTTAAGCAAAAAGAATCCCATTGAAAGTCCCATTGTTTGATAGCATCATAAGTACATGCTGGGTGTTGACTATTCCTTTAAAGAGAACCCCTTAGTTGATTATTTGGTTCAGGAAACCATGTTATAATTTTTTCTCTTCTCATGCCTTATTACCCATTTAAAATCCTTTTATTAGAACAGAGAACTTTGTACATTTTGTTCTTGGATTTTTTACTCACCAAGATAATTATTTCCTCTTAGAGAAGATTTCACATAAAGAACAGTAAAAATGAGCATTATGAGTTTTACTTATAAACCAGTCTTTTCTACCAGCTGTATTTCAAGGGCATTCATACAAAATTTACACATTTATACATGTGACAGTAAGACATCAGCATAAGCTTTCAAAAATAGAAGACACTTTATTGAATATTAAAGATCCTCTGGCTGCCTGAAGAGTGGTGCAGAAAAGGTCAACGCCTGTAAGAAACAGAGGGTGCAGAGGTGCATGAAGCTGTTGAGATGCTTTGCTTTTGAATCTGCTGCAAGGATGGTAGACAGTGCATAAGATTACAGCTAAAGACAAGATAATAGATGATGACTTGAATGTTTTTCGAGAAGCATAAACTTCTCCCTGCTTGTTGAACATAATCAGATTTGAAAGAAAGCATGTCATAACTGGGCTATGGTCAATCATGGAAGAAGATGATTGTGTTCACAATGGATGTTCTCATAGATTCTTGTTGTTTTCTTAGAATGAAAAGCAGGGAATGACAGGTTACATGATCTAAAACATGCAAACAACATCACAGGAAGTCAAGGGTTGGTCATTAAAAGAGCTGTTTGACTAGGTATTTTGTTTCTTGAAAGAATTATGGTAAATTTTAAAAATATATCTTGTGTTGGCTCAGATAAAGTTTTGGTTAATCTTTCCTTTCTTATATAAGAAACTCTCAATTGTCTGTGATAATAGGGTTAGGACAAGCATGGGAAACAAATTTAACCACAGGAAATTGTTAGTCCTTATAGACACTATTAATTCTGTATCCACCAGCTCTAACCTATGGCCCTCAGCTGCTGACAGCTGTCTCATTTCTTTTTTACTTCTTTGTTCATTCCCCATTAAAGATAGTAGTGAATAATAAAACAGTCAGAAGAATAGACAGATTAATCAACTAGCTGGGTAAACAGCCCTCAAAATTTGAGAATTTATTGCGAAGTGAATTACTATATTTTAAATAGTCACTATCTGTGGGGAACTCCTGACCCGCAGAGATTCCCTGGTGCTGTGGATGAAACAAATACTTCTCAGGCAGCTTGTGCTAGGGAAGAGGAAGCTGGCCAGTGTCTGATTAACAAAGGCCCTGATGACCCATCCCCTAAAGGTTTGTATTGATTACACAAGGTTGGGGATGCACTACCCACCACAAATCATTACCACAAAAGGGTATTCAAAAGGAAAGGGAGTTGTTAAGTTTAGATAACAATAGAAGGAATGTGACCATTCACTTCAGGCTATGGTCTGTTAGACTAGGTGATTCCAAGAACTCCAAGTGGCCCATAGAACTTTAAGAATGGTGAGATTACCTGTGGGTTAAGGTTTAACATCTATTGTGGCTCATAAGTCATGGAAGTTTAGGTCACAGGGCAGACTTTAAAGGACTTTTGGAATATTCCCAAGGCCAGATTCATACCTGGGCCCCCCCTGGGAACATGGGGGCCTATATGCATCCAGCTTTATCAGGTCTTACAGACTTGGCATGGCCTGTGTATATTGATTTGTGTTAGATGACGAGAACTGCATTGGAGAAACTCCTGTTTGTAACCTCTCCTACCTATTTTGGTAGGATGGCAATTATGAGTTTATTTTTCATTCTGTATTTTACTTAGGATAATTCCTATTTCTATCTTTTCAAGTTTACTGATCATTTTTTCTGTGATATCTAATACGTTATCAGTCCCTGCCAGTGTTATTTTAATTTTAGAGACTTTTTTTTATCTCTAAAAGTTCCACTTGGCTGTATATAATCTATTTATCTCCTCATAATACTCTTGTTTCCTTCCATCTTTTTGAACATAGATAGGAAGTATATTTATAGTGTCTACTGGTCTTTATCTGCTAATTCCATCACCTGTGTCATTTCTATTTCTATTATGTTATTTTTCCTGGTTATTGCTTCTTTACTTGCCTCAATTTTTTACTGAATGTCAAATGTGCATTTTACAGTTTGGAGTGCTAGATATTTTCTTTGTGTTCTTTTAAATAGTGTTGTTTTTTTCCTGGCATGTTGTTATTTGGAATCAGTTTGTACCCTTCATGGCCTGTTTTTAAATTTGTTAGAGTGGGTTCAGAGGAGTTTTGAGTCTAAAATTATTTTTTCCTATTAGGATTTCTACCTGATGCCATGTAAGATGAGGTTTTTTCACTTTGGGGGAAGGGAAAACAAATTCTAGCCCTGTATGAATTTTGGCGGACAACTTTCCATTGGTTATTTCCCCAGCCTCTGAGACTTCCCCTTTATTTATATACGTGTATGCCAGTACTTGTCCAAAGATTTAGAGGAACTCCTCTGAAGATTTCTGGGGTTTTCTCTCCATGCAGCTTCTTTCTCCTACTGTGCCTCACAAATGCTAGCTGCCTTAGGGTCCCTGGACTCTGATCTCTAGTTCCTCCATTCAGCAGGGTTGCAGGGCTTTCTTTGGGTTCCCCTTCCCTGTAGGGCCTGGACATTCCCACAGCAAACTGAGGCAATGCTAAGACTAACCTCATTTGTTTCTTCACTCTCATAGATCACTGCTCTTCTCTAACCACTGTCCGCTATCTGAAGATTGTTTTATATATTTAGTCTGGTTCTTTGCTTGTTTATGTTAGAAGAGCAGATCAAGTTCTTTTTACTTTACCAAGTCTGAAAGCAAAAGTCTGTTATTCCTTAATTTATTAGCTGGAGTAATTCTGCAAGAACAAATTTCCTTCATCAACCCCTTGGTTATTTTCAGTACAGTTTATATAGAAAAGATTTATTCTTTTCTAGTTTTCAAAATGACATTTTTGTTTCCTAGAACTTTTCAAAAGAGACCAATAGATTTTAAAGCATTATGAACTCATAATAATATTGTTGATGTGTTTTAATATATTGCAGTTATTATTCTCATAGATGCTCAGATTACATCTCTGGCTGGTGATAGGCTTCTCATTGTAACTCTCATGTTATTCTGATATAATTTTAGTAGTCTTGAATACCCTTTACTTTTATGTCATGACAAGACACAGAATAGATGCTAGAAGATTCCAAGATTCCTGAAATCATATTTTTTTTAATACATTTTATCCAGTCTAGGCCTGCCCATATGAGTACAATTTGGAGATAGACAAAACTGCATTATTATAAATAATTATTCTGTATGTTCAGAAAATAGCAGTAGATATGATCTGTTAAGTTATGGAAAATGGCTGGGACATTATATATATCAGAGGGCATCATTAGGTAATGAAATAATATGAATTGGACTGAATAGTTTCATTATGGGTCATTTTTTGCACAAAAGAAATCAGAAAGATAGCAGTGAGGGTAAATGTGAAATAGAAAATTAG
This sequence comes from Noctilio leporinus, assembly GCA_004026585.1. Taxonomy (NCBI): domain Eukaryota; kingdom Metazoa; phylum Chordata; class Mammalia; order Chiroptera; family Noctilionidae; genus Noctilio; species Noctilio leporinus. The sequence continues at coordinate 5,249 of PVIW01016940.1, read as the reverse complement.
AGTAAAGATTTAGAGCGGCTGAATAGAGTAGCAAAAACTTAGTTTAAAAAAATGAAATTAAAAGCAAAGACATATGATAGAGTATTTTTTAAAGGGTGGGTAGAAAACAGAGTCTGAGGGGCCTCAGCCCTGGAGCTCTCAACAAGAGAGAACCATTAACGGCCCTTGGCAAACCTCATTATATTCATCAGGGAATCATAATAGGTAGATTTGGGTGAAAGAGGCTGATGATGAGTGACAAGAAGCTGCATTAATCTGACCTGCTACCTCATTATAGATCCATAGCTAACACAGAGACAGAAAGGCCTCTTTGATAATCAGACTGTTCCCTTCTCTGAATGGTGCTAGAATTTTGTCCCTCTAATTTCTTATTTTATACCGTAAAACCCAGTCCTCTTATGATAGTGCATTCTTTCTTTAGACATGATACCATATAATTATTAAGCTTAAACTTAGCTAGAATCACCATTTTGTTACATTTTGATAAATTTACTCCTAGGTCACTGTGATTGAATTTCGTGGTGCCCTTGAAAACTTGCAGCCTGAGATCAAGAGCTTCTTGGATGGTGTCAGTGGGATGGATGGCACCTTATCATTCCAGTTTGATTCCTTCTAATTGCAATCCCTGACAGGAATGTAAGTTTCAAACTGGAGATTAACACTTTGTTCTATATGCCTCCAACATAGATATTTATGGAGTTTCTTAAAATTGACTCAGTAAATATTTATATATTGACAACTGCTTTAAAAGAATGTACTTCTGATATAAGCCTAAAGAGGATTTACATATTGAACATCAGCTAAATTATGTTAACTTTTTTATTATAACACTTAGCTTTCTTAACAGTTTTGTGATTTTCTTTCGATGTTTGTGCATTAACTTTGTCACATAGGTATGCTATAGTACAATTCCATTCCCTGTGTGTTTTTTCTCACTATTGAAAAACTGGAAAAATAATGTTAAAGTAGCTAAGGAGGCATTTTATGGGGTCATTTTGTATTAACTTTCTTTTTAGTTTTTATATTGCTTTTTAAGTTTTTATATAGCTTAAAACCTTAAGGGTTCTTCCATAAAAAGAGATTGGTTATAAAGTAAGCACATTCGATAACATGAATTTTTAATAAGCAGTCCAAAGTTTGGCTACCCTCATTCCTAGCCATCTTGTATCATTTTACATTATTATATTTGTATTATTTAAATTCATGGCCTTTCCTCTCATTCATTCTATTATATTTTCCTTTGAGAATAAGAATCTTATTTTAATTATAAACTGTACATGTACATTGAATAGCTTACTCAGTGCTAGGCACTAAGGTAAGCATTTATAAGGATTACTTTATTTAATCTTTGCAGCAACCTTATAAGGATAGGTATTTTGTGACACTTATTTGACAGATGTAAACATCGAGGGTTAAAACATTATTGTAACTTGCCCAAGGACACATATTTGGTATCCAAACCTGGGCTGTCTGACATTAAACTCCATAATGCTATCCACTATGAAAAATTAATAAGAATAGTAACATTTGTATTTAATCACTGATAGGTTAAATGTGTAGACAGATTAGAGATAAGGATATCAAGAGTGGGAGAATGAGAGCAAGAGAGCTACACATGCACACAGGCATGCATGCCCATCTTTATGCTTTTAAATTAGTCCTGGACATTGACTATGTTTGTAACATTTGTTTAGGGAATTGTATATATTTCTAATTTATAAATTGCTTTTTATTTTTTAAAGTGCCATTAAATGGATTTTTTTTGTAATTGTTAGGAAAACTCTGATGTGCATAGATACCGAAATCCTTCATACTCACAGAGACTATACTTAGAAAAATAAATGTCAGTGAATTTGTAAAAAATGAAATGATAATATTTCTTTTACATCATGGCCAGCCTGGACATTTATTATATAAGCATAACTTTTAAATAGTTAATCTAGCCCTGGCTGGTGGCACAGTGGATAAGGTGCTGGCCTGAAAACCCAAAGGTCACTGGTTTGATTCCCAGCCAGGGCACACAGAACCAGGTTGCAAGCCAGGCCTCCAGCCAAGTCCATAGCTGGAGACTGGTGAAAGGCAACCATATATTGATATCTCCCTCCCTCTCTTCCTCTCTCTCTCTTCCCCTCTACCTAAAAAATAATAAATAAAATCTTTAAAAATAAATAGTTTATGTATAGTGTGTTTACCATACTGACACAAATGTACTTTACTCAAATAAGAAACAAGTCTAGAAACATATAAAGCAAGTGATCAACAGTGGTTAGTTATTGCTAAGTGGTGGGGCTAGAGATGTCTTAAATTAAAAAAAAGTCATTGCTTATTTATTTTTTCAAGTAAATACAGTTTATATGTATCGGGATAATCATGAAGAAAAAAGTAGAAATTATTTTTTAATTTAAAGAACCATTAATATTAAGAATGATCCTGTGGGAAGGGGGACAGAGGGGAGCAAAAAGGGGATGGATGTAATGCAACAACAATAAAAATTTAAAAATATAAAAATAAAAATAAATAAAACCATTTTGTCTTAAAAAAAAAAAAAAAGAATGATCCTTCCTTGTGGTGAAGAAGTTTAGGACTAGCTCTCTAGTGATAACGGTTGAACTTGGGACTATTTGGTGAGTGAGGTCCTCACTTGGGGCACAAAAATTAAAGGCAGGATAAAAAAACTCAGTAATGAAGTTAATGATATTAAAAATATCAAAATTTCAAATAAAGACAGAATCAGGGCTGGAGTTAAAGTGAGGTGAATAAAGTAAATCATGCAACTGGATTGTTGGATCCTGTGTTTCTGACTCACATTTATAGCATAGCTTTCAATAAATTTTATTTCTGTAGGGCAAGAAAATGATCCACATGATTAACTCTACAGCAATAATTCTTTGGCTCAATGTAACTCTACGATGTTTACTAGTGTACCAAAAATAATATTCATTGACTTTTCTGTAGTTCTGCTTTTAGGTGACTGAAGGTGTTTCAGAAAAAGATTGTGAAATCAGACTTGGCTAGTCATTTCTTAGACTATATAAAGTACTTTTTCTTCAATATATTTTTCAATGAGTAACTCATTGTATAAAAGCTTTGCACAAAATAATTTCTTGTAAAAGAAAAGAGTGAAAGGCATTAAAAAAAAAAAACATTTTGAAAGGGAGGCATGACTGAGCAGTGTATGTTGAAGTGGTCTTTAGGGAGTTCATGTTTTGTCTGTCTCTTTGGGGCTTTTCAATGGAGACAGTGAAATAGACCTCAATCTTCATGTTTGTGAGGTAAACAGGTGTAATCATTTTTAAGTAGCAGAGCTTCTGATCTTTAAAGAGAAATCAGTATAGTGTGCCTTTAATGACATCTTCCTAAGGGAGAAAAAAAGGGCCTTAAATTGCCAGTGTTTCAATTTAGAAGGAGGGTGGGTGGAGAAAAAAAATATGACAGAATATGAGAATTCATGTTTCAAGGAGAGCCTTTAGATTGATTTTTTGAGGTCAGAACTGTATACAAAAATTTCTCAGTCATATCAGTATAGAGGTGTCCATATTCCTGACCTGGTATAGATTATTTTGGGATAGTTGTTTTCTTATTTTTTTCTTTCTCTCTCCCCTTTTCTTTGCTTCAAAAAGGATTTTCCAAATTTCCTTTCTCCCCACTCCTTAGCAGACAACTTACAAAGTAATTTATTGAGTTAAATTGTTTCTGAGCAGACCACCAAAAAGTATCTCTTTTGTGGGACATATTTACATATGAAAAAAACTGAAAAGTATAAAATACAGGGACTCTGGTCAAGATGGAAGCATAGATAGACATGCTTCTCCTCACACAACCATAGAAAGAATTACAACTAGATCTCAAAACAAAAAATACCCAGATTTGTCAGAAAATGGAGCTGTATGGAAGTCTGAGAACCAAGGATTTCTAAAAGCTGCATTCATCCAGATGGGTGGGAGAAGAGTTTTGGAGATGGGCAGAGATGTGATGTGGTACAGAGAGGCAGTGGTGGTCGTGGTGAAATGGATGGTCTCACATGCTCATGCAGTGATTAAAATCAGGAGGGATACCTTGGGAGCAAGCTATCCCATCCCCAGGCCAGACCATACAGCCTAGGGTTTCAGCACTGGAAAGATAAATTCCCATTACCTCAGGGTATAAAAACCAGTGAGGTTTGGGGGAATGAAAGAAACCATTGGATTTCTGTCACTTTAAGGGCCTATATGGATTTAGAACTTACACAAATCTGTGCACGCTTAGTTTCACCACCAGGGGAGCATGTGGGAGGTCACCAGTCACTTAAAGGAAGTGGGTGAAGTGACTGGAAATGGGGCAAATCCCAGGCAAATTTCCAGAAGCCTGGTAGCAGCATTATCCCCTCACTGAACTTACCCCTTAAACAGAGCCACAAAGCAGTGAGGTGGGTCATCCTGCCCTGGCAGACACCTAAGGCTCTGCACCATACAACTTAATAGGCATACTAATACAAGGAGTCAGAGCAAATCTTCCAAATACACAGAAACAGATAGAGGGAGGCTGCCAAATTGAGGAAGCAAAGAAATATGGCCCAAATGAAAGAACAGAATGAACCCTCCAGAAAAGGACTAAATGAAACAAAGATAGCCAAACTGTCTAATGCAGAACTCACAACACTGGTGATCAGGATGCTCAGAGAATTCACTGAGTATGGTAACAACATAAAGAATTTGTCCTGTGCTCTTGAGAAAACAACAGTTTAACTACCATGAACAAAGTGCCCAAATGCAACAGTGTAGTAGACATAGAATCACTTTGAGGGGTGAGGGTTATCTTAACTGAAATTCATTCTCTCCTGGTTCTGGATACCTGAAATCTAAAATTGGTATCCCTTGGCTGAGATCAAAGATATCCACAAGTCTGTAATCCCTCTAAATGTTCTACACTCTTCTCCTTTAGCTTTTTTGGTGACTACCAGCACAGAATCCCTTTCACTGAGTGGATTGTCAATGTCCATCAAAGTCATAATATTCTTTTTTTTTTTTTTTTCATTTTGAGAAGGGGGGTTTCTTTTTTTTTTTTTTTTTTCATTTTATTGTTGTTGTATTACATCCATCCCCTTTTTGCTCCCCTCTGTCCCCCCACCCACCCACCCATTCCCCCCAAAGTCAATCCCACCTGTTGTCCATGTCCATGGTTCCTTTATACTAGGTTCTTGTCTAAGCTGCTCCCCATCTTTGCCTCTACCTCTCCCTCCCCGCTACCCCGTTCCCCTGACCACTGAAGGC
>PVIW01016939.1:0-15305 GCA_004026585.1 Noctilio leporinus | reverse complement strand
CTTTGTAACACATATTCGTGAAAACTAAGGTTTGCCCACAAACTATTAAATGAAAGAAGGAGCTACAGGAAGTCACGGCTATAGACTACAGGCAAATATAAGGGTTTATTTTTTAAAATGAGATTATTATCTTAATAAGGCAGACTGAAAAAATATCCCCTTAGGCTATTTTCAATTTATAAACTGCACATACTGAGTTATGTCAATTGAAGTTATAAAAAGTACTTTGATAGCACAAAAATCAGAGAAATCTAATTAGCAGAATAAAAAGAAGCACAGCATCAAAAGCTTTCTGTGCCTATTCACTCACGATCAGAATACAGAACCAATACTTCAATGTTTAATTTGTTTAAAAAGGACCTTATCTTTTTCCTACATTCTAAACTAGAGATGGAAAACATTCCATGAAGGTATATTTACATTAAGTTTCTTTTGAAAAAGGCATATAAACACAATTCAGTCTTCCTTTCAAAGGAAGCTTGAATAATAAAATGCCATTTTCTAAGAATAAATAATTCTTTCATTCTACCTAATAGATAATATGGTAAGTCTTCAGATGGATAAGGGGAGATTCAGGGACAGATGAGAAGGGTAGGGTGGGGGATGAGAAAATGGGATAAAGTAGAGATCCAAGATTTCGTATTAAAAAATATAATGCTTTTATAATTAACAGAATAAATAGGCAGACACACACACAAAAATGATAAGGTAAAGGAAATAGGGCCTGCATTGCCCAAGCTTACACTACGCAGGTAATGAAGAAAAAAAACAAAACAAAACACTTCTTTCTCTGGAAAGTGGAAAAATGCTGTTTCTCACTCTGCAGACTCTCTGACAATAAGGTCCCCTATCGTGTGGCTTATAAGGATATTATCACCAAAGATTTTAAAACACCTTCATTTTCATAAGTATAGATGTAAAAATCCAATGGATATGAATTTTTATAATGTCAAACTGATGAGATTTTTAAATTAAAAAATCACTGCATTTTTATAAAAGTGATAGCTCTATTACCTTTCTATTTATTGACCAAAATAAACTACTCACAGGTCCTCTCCATTCTTTGAAATTCTGATGAATGCTATCAAATTGGTATTCCTGGAAATCAGGCTATTTAATTCCTTACAAGAGTACCAATAACTTCCTGTCCAGTATGAGATCAGTTGTTTAGAAATAGAATGAAAAGTAAAACCTTCCACCAGCATCATTATTTTACTTGTGGGATGTTAATAGACCTATGAATAGTCATGAATTAGGAATCAGATCAATGTATCTGGTGTATGAATCCTGGTGAGCACACTTCACATGAACTTACACCTGAAAACGAAACATTGTGAGCAAAGTCCCATCTCCCTTGCAAAAAATTCATCTTCATGAAGAAAACTGGAGAACTCCTCCCAAGAAAATCCCATTTACTATAATATGCATAAAGAGAAAACGCAATTTTTTTTTTGCCTGTGGATTGGTAACTAAAACATTAAATAAGAAAATAGATCCCTGGGAACCAGGAAAAATAATATTTTAGAAGCATTTTTAAATATTTTATTTCTTATCTAAAGCATAATATTGTGACTAACTGGGCATCATGCCTATTCGCCTTCAAAGCAGGAGAACCCTGACATTTCTCTCCTTAAAGTCTTCTTTTATATTTTTACTACTAAAAGCTTTAAGTTGAAAGGTAGTGGTTGATTGGGATATCATATCCACATATAAAATGTAAACTTCTTGTTAGAAACCTATACACTAAGGACAATGAGGCTTCAGGAGAAGGTATGTGTAAATGAAGTTTGAAATAGCAGTGAATACCTTAGTTAACCAAAAATCTTAACAGTGCTTCTTCAGAGGCTGCTAAGAAAAGCAGGCTGAACAGTACCACCCACTTTGAATACTTTTCCTATCTAAGGGACTTGAGCTAAAAGAGGGCAGACATGGTCAGCTCCATAAGACCATGACATAGATACCTGCCATTTATGCACTCAAAGTAAATAAAAGAATAAAGACATTCTTCAGATTTTTCAACAAAAGACCTACGATTCTTTGCAACTGCCCTGTTGAGGACAAGTGATTCTTATTCCATGTACCACGTAGATTTGGGGGATAGAAGTTGAGTATCTGGGACCTTTCGGGAATTGCTTGTTTATTAACTTCAGGGATTTATGGAAGTTATTCTGCATATGGGTGTCATAAGAGGTTTAGCAAAATAACATATTCCATGTTATTTTGAAATAACTGAAACATGCTCTGTATTTATCCAAGTTCCAAGACAGCAGACCCCAGTTTCTTTGAATCCACTGTAATTTAGAAGAGGGCTGCACTAAGATTTCTGGTAACAACTTTTCGTGTTCCATGTGAACACCTCCAGCCTCACCTGCAGCGACATCATGTCGGGTCTGTACTGCTTGCGGAAGCCCAGGTCATACATGAGGAATTTCAGCATTTCAAAGGCTTGCTCTTCACTCATGTGCAAAAGTAGGACTCCAGCCACAAAGCTGATCCCCTGACAGTAACCCACTTCTTTGTCCAGCAATGAGTAGGCTTTCAAGAGGTTGAAAAGTGACAGCTGCCCTGCTCCAAGCTGTGCAGAGAAGTAAGGGTGAGTAGGAAATGTCCTCCCTGCGGAGAAGAAGAAATATTTTTGAGACGTCCCATGCCTTGGAGACCAGAGCAAATCGCAATTCAGTGGATTCTTTTCAAACCAGTAAGAGCTGCTTGGAGTACCCATGGAACTAAGTCTGTCTGTCTGTCTTTCAAGCCCCAAGTCTTACCTGCCAGATCACCATCGTATCTCCACATATACAATAGGGAAGTAAATGGTCTATGCTAACCGGGACTCCTATCCATGAAAAAATATACCTACAAACAAATTAAGGCTATATCCAGAAGAGATCTCTAAAGAATAAAATATAGAATTTATTCTGACTATAAATCGAGGCAAATTCTAAGGTCACATAAAGACCAACAGCTACCTGAAATGAGAATTCTATAAAAGGTGTCCTATTATTTAAAAAGAAATCTTTGTAGTCCTAAGCAGATTGATTCCTGCTTCTCTTATATAATATGACACTGGAGGGACTTTGGGGATTTTGTGTGTTTTATATCCAGTCTACCATTTGGGAAATAATTATTTTTCACACATCTTTACTCTGTTTCTTAAACCTCCATGAGCCATGTAGACCTCCTCTTTTTTTTCATATATCCCACAAGGACAAGGAAAGTAAAGGGTCAAAGTGATTTTTTTAAAAAATCCCCTCTACAATTCACCTTTGGGTAAAAAATTACCCGATACACTTCAAGTGAACACAACCAGTCCTGGACCCCTGAAAAGCGGGGACTAAACACACGCAGGCCCATCTCCCACCAAAGCTGTCACACAGATACAGGGCTTCCTTGTGCCGTAAAAAAATGACTACTCACGTCAGTTAAAACTTGTAAGAATTCCAGACTTAAAATTTTTTTTCATTTATTGATTTTTAGAGCGAGAGGAAGGGAGGGAGAAAGAGAGTGAGAGAAACATCAACGTGTGAAACATCCATTGACCCACAGTCCAGGAATGTGTCCTGACTAGGAGTTGAACCGACAACCAGCCTGCACGGAATTCCAGAGTTTTTCATGTCTTCCACCATATACTAGGCTTAAAAGTGATTTTCTCCCCCCAGGAACCGATACGATTAATTCTGCAGCGCCAGGAAGGAAAAGATCAAAGAAAATAACAAGAACATGCTGAGGAAACACAGATGGCTGCAAGCTGAGTCAAATAAGCATTTTTAAAAAATTACTCTCTCTGTTCAAATGTTTGCTACAAACTATAAATAAATTATATAAATAAGTCCCTGTAATCTCATCTCATCGTCTCCTTCTCTTCATTAGGACAGCTTGGCTAGTCCTCCATGTCTCACCATCAATTTCCGGCCACAGAAGTGCAGACCGGCAAAGGCACATGGAAACTGACTCATCCCAAGTCTTCATTCAAGAGAGAGGACTGAGACTCAGAAGCAAAGTGATTTGCCTAAAACCACAGTGCAGTGGTAAAATGAGGACAAGAACCGAAGCGTTTAGTTTCTTTGTAAAACTCTTTTTAATGCTTTCATTTATTCATTTAAATGTTGAATTCATATATTCCAGTTGTCCCAACTTTCCCCTCTTTGCCCTCTTCTGCCCAGCCCATGTCCCCTCCCTATACTGCCATCCATGACCATAAACATCCTTCATACATGTTCTTTGACTAGTCCCTTCCTTTTCTTTCTCCTTCTTTTGGGCTCAAAAACCTTAATCCATTTGGGCTCCTTTCCCCCAGAAAGCTATCATCTAATAGGAATAGAGCCCTGGCTCAGGTAGCTCAAGGGATTGAGCACCACCAGCCTGTGAACCAAAAGGTGGTCAGTTCGATTCCCAGTCAGGGCACGTGTCTGGGTTGCAGGCCAGGTCTCCAGCTGCAGGCACATGAGAGGCAACCACACGTTGATGTTTCCCTCCCTCTCACTATCTCTCCCTTCCCCTCTCTCTAAAATAAGTAAAATCTTTAAATTAAATAAATAATAAGAAATAAAAGGAACAGAGAGCTCAAAACCAGGTTTTGGCCAGGAATTTTTATATGCCCTAATACAAGGTGACTCCAAACATAACAATAAGCTCAAGTAACATGTCTATCTACTTTAAACCTATCAGCTTTAGGGATATAGATGAAATAGGCCAATGTAAATGTACAATATTTAATCCAATCACGTTGATATTTTAAAATAATAAAATACATGTATAATATGTTAATTTAGAAAAAAACAGACGCAGTATAATTTTTTAAATCATACTATTTTTTACTTTCTTAAGTTACTTGAAATTCAGCATTTACAAAGGTTATGAGCCTGTCATTGGAAATTCTCTCCCCCAGGTCATAATTACCCATTCATATAACATCACAACAGGTCCTTTTACTTTTATCCTGTAGGGGTGTATTCATGAGTTCCACAACATAACCACTTATTATACTGTTTTTGAAAGTTATATCCAAAGGCTTGCTTTCAGGAATGTGTGCTGATATACTTCATAGACCTTTGTTTTAAAACAAAGAAATTTAGTAGCCCTTTTAGTCTATTCTAACTTATTTCAAAATCGGTGTTGATTGAGAAAACTATCTACCACAAACAAAAGTCAGCTATTTAAAACACAGGAACTGAAAGTATGACCTTTATAGCGATTAACATATGAGATAATGCCCTTTTCAGAAGTTAAGTCTGGAGACGAAAACTTCATTTCATATTCAGGTATACATGGCATCTTCAACCAGACAGAAAGCCACTGTCACCAGATCCTCTTTCTCAACTCCAGAACACAAAGCACACAACTCAACAAACGGAACTACTGTTTCCTTTTGCAGGTAATAAACGTAGCAAACGTACCCAAATCCACGAGGATGGAGTGCTGCTGAGCCGTGAGCTGCTTCAGAAGTTCTTTGTAGGACGTGTCCGGCGGTTGCTGCTTACTGGGCAACCTGCGCCTTAGTCGGTACTGTAAAGCCAAGAACTGCCAGATTTCTCCTCGTCGGCTTTTGGGAACACCTGTGAGATCAAAGGTACACAAGCAAGGCCTTGAAGTTTGGAGTAAAGTTGCTAAATCATAGCTGATGAACTACGTAATGCTCAAAACCAGGCCACTGAACTGTCCGGCATGCCACGATCTGGCAAGTTTAATCCTGTAGCTGCTGGTGTCTTGTGGGAAAAAAAAAAAACAAGGATAATAATGGCAATATTAACAACATCAGCCAACACTGAGTGAGCACCAAATGCCACCTTTATTGAAGGTGCCTCATTACCAAGCATGGTAAATGCGCTCAGAAAACCACCCCGTGAGAAAGGTAATTGCTGTGACCCCCACTTTACAGATGGTGAGGCTGAGGGGCAAAGAGGCTAAGTAACTTGCCCAATTTCACACAGCTAGTGAGTGACAGTTCAGAATTAGAACTCGGGGAATCTGGTTTCAGAGGCCACATTCTGAAATTCTGAAATGTATTATATTTCCTATGATCACCTTTTATTAGGTTTGAAGCTAGCAACCAATGCCATTCTTCATATTATGACTTCTAAATATTTGTCGTAATTTGTAAAAGAGAATGAAATACCATTCTCATATGGTCATACAAGAATGAAATAATAAAAATTAGAACCACATTATGAAGGCATACCTGGAGTGCTAACAATCTTTAGCCTTTAAGAAGAAAATATCTAGCCTATATAATGAAGCATTAATTCCATTATGCTTGAAACCAAAGTGTATCAAAAGCAATTGAAAGTATGCTAAAACTATGCTTTGTATGCCAAGGAATAGGAAGTAGGCACTAGGAGGGACAGAATTCAATTCTTGCAAAGCAGCTAATTTTATTTCACTACGTGTTTTTCAGTACAGACACACTAGATCTGTAATACGTTCCTGAGTCCCAGCTGGTTAAAGGAAGGTTTAATGGCAATACTCTTGTTTTGGACTGCAAGGCCACGGTTTGCATAAGCTAAAAGTATTACTGTCCAACAGGTATAGCTCAGGCTCACTGAAAGGATTTATAAGGCCTTCCACCATATACCTCCATACCACCTGTTTCTATCCAATTACCTCCCACTCCCCACCATGCACTACATTATTTTCATAACCCTGGGTGCCTTATGGAAATGCAAGCTCCCTCACCTGAATGCCTAGCGTATTTCTGTTTGTCATTTATGGGTGAGACTGAATGCCATTCTTCTGCTGAAGGGCTACCTGACATTTCTAGGAGTAATCACTTCCTTTCCACATATTATTTGGTTCACACTCTACTTATCACGTGGCCATACTGGATCATAATTAGCTCTATACTGTACGTTTGCTATTTTCCCCACTTCATTGGTAAGCTCCTTGAGAACAGTGAGCATACTTTCTTCTTTTCATGATGAGGTCCAAGAATACATCTTGCTATTTAAATGTCTACTAAACGAATGAATGAGTGATCTCACGTAAAATGTCTGTTTTAGAGGGTAATTTCCATTAGCTCGTTAAATGAATTACTATAATGATGGTGGACTGTATTATCCACCCAGTCAGTTTTACAAAAAGGTAATTCACTCCAGTTGAACAAATATTTATCAAGCTGAGTATAGAGCACTCAGGTACCTCAACAATAAGAGATGAATAAATTTATTCTCAGGAAAATTAGTCTCATTAGAATTCATTCATTCATTCATTCATTAAACCATTCATCCATTTGTAAACTGACTTGTGCAAAAGAATGTTTTAGAAGCTAGGTATACAGTGTTGGGATAAGCAAAATATTGAACAAATATACACATACCTACAAAATCACGAATTATGATAACCACAATTAAAGGGAAAAAATCATAAGAAAGAACAATAAAGCAAAACTAATTCTTTTTGGGTAGGAAAGGGACAGGCATAGATTTGTGAGGAAAAAGGATTGTGTAGACTGGAGGTGTGGGCAGCAGTGGCTTCAGTGGGGGGAAGTGGGAATGCCCGGGGAGGGGCAGGGGATAAGGGAAGAAAGGAGGAGTGAGAAGATGGGATGGAAAGAAAGGGAGCTGGGAAAGGGGAGCAGGTAGCACGGTAGGAAAGAAGGGGCACCGGTAGGAAGGCTGCAGCATTCCATGCAGAAATAGCCTGGGACATACAGGACCCAGTCACTCTGGGACACATGCCACTAGGTAGCAAGAGACAGAAAGTGAGATGAGAAAGATGAAGAAGGGACTTGGGCACAATGCTCAGATGTTTAAACTGTATCCTATTAGAAATGGGAAGATGGGCCTCCCTAAAACATCTTTAAAAGTCATCCATCTCAGACATATTCCAGTAACCACTCCTCTGTCTCCCAAATAAGGCATTCAATGAAAATCTTCAGGATTTCCCTATCTTCAAGGAAAAATACCAATGTATTAGGCTTAGAAATGTAGCATTTTACAAAATTAATCTTAAACCTGGTTATGCAATAGTTTCACACACTACCACACCCTTTTAAATCAAGATTCATTATGAGGTTTTTTAAAGGTACTTTTGGATTTTTATTTTACACCCAGTTTATGTAGGCCATGGAGAGTCTCAGTATAGCTAATCTGGGTGACAGAAATGTACCTAAAGTATTCAAGTGTTCATTTTAATTTTAAACTTAAGATGTTTAAATATCAATCATTTTACAGGGTAGAGCAACAAGGCAATATAATGGCTAAATAAAGCGATTCATTCAAAATAAATAAATAGGTGGAAGGAAAACTGATTAACAAGAACACAATTGTGTATATATAAACATACATGTAGATGAATATATAGACAGGTATGCATGTTTACATGTATGTAAAGAAACTCTTCTGACCAAATGATGGAAATGAGTCAAGTTTGTAAGTGTGGGTTATTTTTATGGCTATGATTAAAGGTCTGGGCCAGTGAATCCATTCTTTCTCCGGTGAACAACAAAATGGGGCTGGGAACAGCTGGTGGAAGTGGGCAGGAAAGGTGTTTGCTCTCCCCTTGCAGACAGCCTCTCCCTTGATGCCATTTCTTACCAGCTGAGTCTCTGACTGGCAGCAGAAATAATTACTTTACTTCCCTTTCTTATAGGTAAGGCACCAAGAAAAAGTATGTCTGAGTTGCACACACCAAAACCATCTCTGAAACTTCTTTAAAAAAAAAAGAAGGGAGATGTTCCAGAATACCTTCTTTAAGAGAAGCATAAATGTCTTCCATGTCGCATCTGACTTTGCCTCTGCAGTTTAGTAGCTTCTTGTCCCAAGTTATTAAGACCTCCTTCTGACACACGCCAACTTCTTCATAGTCCAATTTAACTTTTCTGGTGTGGAGTTCATCTCTGCTGGCTGAGGAAAATAAGAGCATTTATGTAAGACCTATGTGCTTTCAAAACGTATATTTTTAACACTTTATTGTATTTGCAAAACCACGGTAAATAACTTTGAGGACCCAACTGCTAACATTTTCTCAAAGAAAAGTTTTTAAAAAGTTGAGAAGATGTAAAAGGTTCTCAAACTTTGTCATTTTATACTAAGCATAAAAACAACCACATTTGTTGTGCTATAAATTTCAACATTTTCATAAATGTGATAGCCTCGGACGTGACAATTTGCAACATTTCAAACACCACTAAAATGTTAGCATTTTATATTTGACATAAATGAGAAAACAATGCCTCAAGCTGACCTTGATTCCAAAATAGCTGACCAAAATAACCTGATATATTCTTATATTTACAGAGTTGGCAACATTACCCTTAATACAAAGTTACATATTCCTGTGTTCATTTTTAATCATCTGAAAGAGGAAAATTCATGTTACTGAAGTTATCACTACTTCCAGTTATTAAACAGCGCAAAGATCTTTTTCATTTGATGGTCTAAAATATAAGCCCCAAGGCTCATTAAAAGAAATGCCTATAAAAGCAACCACGATCCTGACCTTGGTCTTTATTTGATTTCAAGAGGGAGAAAGATGAAAAATGATTTAAGTACATGTATTTTCTCTTTCATTAGTATCACATTGGACAGGCATCTCTCAAGAGTATGCAGTATTCATTCAAGCCCACACTACTCAACCACCTTACCTTCTGCAACACAAATCTTTGTCATGCATCCAAAGTCCTCGACAGCACAAAAACAATAGCAAAATGAGTATTACTCTTTAGTGTCTCTGTTTGAAACCTTTCCAAAAGAATTTACATATCTTATAATAGACTGCTATTGAAGCAGGGCCACAAAAATTTCTACCTAAAAGTCCAGACATAATTTTAGAATAAAAAATAAATCGCACTACAAAAATGTGTCTCCTGGATACCACTAGAGGGCTTTCTAACATAATTTAGCTTTGCTTCCATACTTGTTTCATATTTCGTTATGATAATCAAAGAAGTGAATTCATTAAAGCTAGTAATAGCTATAATCCTATGTTTAACTTTACCAATAACTTTTTCACAATGAACAGTGCATAATATATCTTCTGATTTTCTTTTTTTCCAACCCTTTCTAGACTCTTTTTCATTTAAAATAATAATAAAACCCAGGCCAGGTGACTGTTAGTTGGAGTGTCTTCTCGTAGACCAAAAGGTAGCAAGTGTGATTCCTGGTTAGGGCACATACCGAGATTGCAAGTTCAAGACCAATTCAGGGCATGTACGGGAGGCAACCAATGGATGTTTCTCACATCAATGTATCTCTCCCTCTCTGTCTCTCTCTCCCTCTCTTCCTCACCACCACCCCTTCCTCTCTCTCTAAAATCAGTAAACATATCTATGGGTGAGGATTACATACATATATACATACATACATAAATAGCACCTTCCATGTGCCAGGTGCGAGCCCTGAGGATAAACTGCTAAGTAAGAGCAGTTAATCTGCCTTCAACTGGTTATCTATCTAAGCAAGAAAAATACAACACCATCAAGAAATGATTACTCATTGGCTAGACCTGTAATAAGTGGAATTATTTTTTCTTTGTTATATAACTACAAAAATAAACATAAAACTAATAGTTTTCTATAATATATTCTAAATGTCACCTCCTTTCTTATTTTGTCCATTTATTCAGTATAACTGACCTCAAAATACAGCCTTTTGCATTGAAACATTCCTTTTCTCTATATTAACACATGTGGTTGAGAAACAACTGTGGCATGATGGGAAAAGCCCAAGGACCACAAGAAGTAAACCTGGGTTTTGGTACTTGTCCGCCACTATATCACTATATGACTGTAGGTTAATTCCTTACCCTTCCCAAGCTACAGAATGAAGAATGGAGCTTAACAATATCTAACCCAAATTTCCAATTAGAATAGTTCATGATACTAAAACTATCTTTGGAAATTTAATATAAGACTCTACTTGTACATATTCTCAAATATTAATGAAGTATAATTTCATGCTCTAAATGTTTTATATATTATTTTTAGAGAGAAGGGAAGGGAGGGAGGCAGAGAAGGAGAGAGACATCAGTATATGGTTGCCTTTCACCTGCCTCCAGCTTGCAGGCCGGCTCCTTATCCACTGTGCCACCAGCCAGGGGCGAGAGTTAATTTTTGTATTATTATTTATTATTGCATTATTTTCCATGTGAAGAACTAAATCTACTTTTTGCCTACCCTGTAAATTCAGTTCCTTTCAAAAATCTATAGACGTTCAAATGGGCACTTGCTATGTTAACAGCAAGTAACTGTATTTTTATTTTAAAGAAAATATTTAAGGCCCTGGCTGGTGGCACAGTGGACAAGGCGCTGGCCTGCAAACCCAAAGGTTGCTGGTTTGATTCCCAGCCAGAGCACAAAACCAGGTTGCAAGCCAGGTCTCCAGCCAGGTCCTTAGCTGGAGGCAGGTGAAAGGCAACCATACATTGATGTCTCTCACCCTCTCTGCCTCTTTCCCTTCTTCTCTCTCTAAAAATAATAAGTAAAATCTAAAAAAGAAAAAAAAAATTCCCTAGGAATATAGAAAGCTGTAGTGCTTTTTATTCTGCTACAAAAGTAACAATAAAATAAACTGTGTGCATGCAAACTATTGTTGAAATTATAAATTGAATTGAATAACAGATATAGTAAGAGTAATCTTAAGATAGATAATGACCCCTGGCTGGTGGCACAGTGGATAAGGTACCAGCCTGAACAGTTATAGTAAGAGTAACCTTAAGATAGATAATGACCCCTGGCTGACAGCACAGTGGATAAGGGGCTGGCCTGGGAACCCAAAGGTCGCTGGTTCGATTCCCCAGCCAGTGCACATAACCAAGTTGCAAGCCAGGTCTCCAGCCAGGTCCGTAGCTGGAGGCAGGTGAAAGGCAACCATACATTGATGTCTCTCTCCCTCTCTGACTCTCTCCCTTCCCCTTTCTCTAAAAATAATAAATAAAATCTTTAAAAAAACAACAACAAGATAGGTAATGAACATAGAAACGTTAACACCTATATTTTCTTAAAAAGCTTTTTGGAAGACAAAATAATAAAAACAACTCAAGAGACAAATCGAAACTGCAGTTTCTTCTAAGACTAAAAAATCAAGGAAGCTAAAGCTTTCATTTTACAAATGTAAAAGACAAGGCTCTTTTATGTTAAGTGACTTGCCAAAGATCATGGCATCAATACATTTCAGCACTCTCTTTACATCTCCTTGTTCATAATTCTATCAGTCCTGGGGTAAATAACATGAATACTTCAAAGTCTGAAAAACACACATTCTAAAGCATTTGGTATTCATAAACTTAGCAATAAAGCCCCACAAATAGCACAAAGCTATTATAACTTGCTCTTTCATGCTTAGAGTTTTTCTAATTAATGAATAATAATATTTCAAGTACATATCAAGTACATATTGCTATATTACCATTTTATCTACACTCTGTAAAACCCAAATATACCCTAAGGGTGACTGATGTTTCAGTCTAGTAAAGCAAGATGCAAATATCTTAAGCTACTTTCCCATGTCACATAAGCACCTCACAAAACAGATGAGCAATTGTAAATCAGTGGATCGTCTAGGAAAAGTGTGTATACAGTCCAAGAACGAGTGTGAGTCAGGGGGCTGCAGGGCAGCTTTCACCTACAACCTGAAATGACAGTATCACATCCCTTAGGCCTGTTTGAATGGCTAACCTTCAAGTTTCTGGTTTTCTTTTTCCATGCGAAGCAACAAAATTTGCTGGTGGATCGCTTTTCTCCACAAGCTCCTCAATTCTTCTGACTTCTTTCTTTTTTCCACTTTTGCTGGGTCATCATCCCCAGACACAAATATAACCAGCGGTTCCTCCTCCATGGTCGGAGCCAGCGGTGACAGCGGCAGCAGCTCATTCCTGTCCAGCCCATCTGCGAAGAAGAAAACAGTGAGAGGCATTCCAACGCAGTCGCCCCGGCTACAGAAGTTCTCCCTGGAGCCCACGGTCTCTCATCCCGCAGTCCGCTTCCACACAGCTTTGCACAAAGCCACTTTCCCGGTGACTGTCAGTTTGTGGAACTCATGGTTTAAGTAAACTCACTAGGCTGAATTCCCCTTCCAGATTTCCCTCACACAGCGAAATGAAAGCGTCTGTCATTTCGCCACTTCTCCTTTCCCCACACAATGACCTATAGGGTAGGTGCTCCAAAATGAACCGGTCTTTCCCCCGAGGCTTAACACTTCTGCAATTGACCTGGGTAGGTAGATTCTCTGACGGTGCCAAGCCAAAAGGGGGGTGTCAGTCACTCTCCTCAAGGCTACAGCCACCATGAGAGAGCCCTTCCAGGGAACAGCGGCCGGCTGCTCCGGGAATGTCTTGGCTGGGCACTCCGGTTCACTCATGCAATGCTCTTACCCAACTCCTGGAGCTGGTTCTCACCCGCTGTTCCAGGCCACCTCTGGACTCTTGCCAATTTCTTTCCCCCACATTAACAAATGCGATCATGTCTCTTAAAACATTTCCATGGTTGCTTACCTCCCAAGGAACTAAGTCCCAGCCTCAGGTGACCTTTCCAGCCATGTCTCAATCTCCCATCCTTTGCTCCCAGTGCTTCATTTCTCATGATTCTCTGCCCTGCAAAACTCCCTTCCATGACTCTAGAGCTTTGCTAGTTCCTCTTTCTGAAATGTACCTGCCTCAGCAATGAGTTTAAACAAATATCTGTTCCACAAAGCTTTTCCCGATCAGCTTAGGAAGGGTTGGTTTTACTTTGAGTAACGCCCATTGTTTTCTTGTTTTGTTTTTTAATTTATTAATTGACCTGCACCTTTACCCTTACTTATTTTCTTACTAAATAATTTTGAAAATTTTGTACTCTGTTGTTTCCATTTTAGCTTCTTGAATGGACTACTTAGTGCATTTGGGTTTTGGCTTTAAATTTAGAAATGCCCTCCAAATGCCACTCGATTTTGATCTGCAGGACTCCAATTAAACTCCCTTCTAGTTTCTAGGAGAGTTTTCAGTTTCCAGGCACATAAAATGTTTCGTTGTCCTATAACTCTGGAATCCTTCCTTTCTTTTACTTCTTCTTTTTCTTTTTTTTCTTATTTGCACTGTGATCAGAGAATACATTAGAAATCATTGTAATTGTCTGGCATTTATTAAGAAGTCCTTGTAGCCAAGTACACAATTTTTATGACTGCTCTTTGTGTGCTAAAAATGAATAAATTTCTCTCTAGGTGGCAAGGTGCGTTATAAATATTAACCTCATTGAATTGTATTTCTCAATTGTCATCTATTATGTAATTTCTCTATACTTCATTTTCAGGGAGGAATACAGCAAAAGCTCCCACAAGAGCTACTGGTTTATTTATTCCTGCTAAAATTCTATTATTTTCTAGCTCTCAGTCTCATTATTGTTGTATCTTTTTGCTTATTGTCACAGTTCCTTTGTCCCTTTGTTTTTGCTTTAATCTCTAACAGGCCCAACATTTGAAGAGAGTAGCCATGCTCTCTTTGTCGTGATATTTGCCTAGTGTGTCTCTGTCTTTTTCTTTATTGTTCAACATTGTTATGTCACTTTGTTTCCTGTGTGACACTTTAAAGACAGCGTATTGCTTTTCTAAGACCAAAAAGGTCTATGACTAGTTGAATGTCAATTATAATTGAAAAGAACATATACTGACAGCTGTCAGAGGGGAGGGCGGCTGGGGGTTGGGTGATAAAGGTGAAGGGATTAAGGGAAAAATAAAATATGTAGCCTCAGACAGCAGTATGGTGACTGCCAAAGAGGAAGGGGGTGAAGGGGAGGTGGAAGCTGGCAAAGGTGGGATAAATGGTGGCGGAAGAGACTTGAACTTCAGAGAGTGAGCGCACGACGCAGTACTCAGATGGTGTGTTACAGAGCTACACACTTCAAACCCATACGGTTTTATGA
Organism: Noctilio leporinus; assembly: GCA_004026585.1. Classification (NCBI taxonomy): domain Eukaryota; kingdom Metazoa; phylum Chordata; class Mammalia; order Chiroptera; family Noctilionidae; genus Noctilio; species Noctilio leporinus. The sequence continues at coordinate 481 of PVIW01016939.1, read as the reverse complement.
AGCTATGTTACCGCAACAAATTTAAGTTTTCAAATTTCAAGATTAAAGAAAAAAACTGTGACTTCTTTTCGAGCACTATCTTAGTCCCCAGTTTTGGAAACTTGTTCACTCGTTCATTCACGCAACACACAAAGAGACACTACTTCCCCACTGTAACGCACAAATCCCTTTAGACCCAAACCACCGCATTCCCGTCCCTCCTTTAGGCGCTGGGGGGAGAGATTCTCGAGTGAGCGCTACACAGACCCTGCTGCTGCATGGCTGAGGGCGACCTGGTCATGGGAGAAGCCACCCTGAGGAAGATGCGCTGTCTCCAGGACACTCGGCGAGGGGTGGCCGGGGTGCCTCCAGCGCTCAGGGACTCGTTGCTACAGGTAGACGAGGTCCTTCTTCTCCCCTCTCCATCACTGCGGAAAGCAAGCAAATGGACAACTCGTAAGGACCGCTGCGTAACACGGATCTTCGCGAGGACATAGACGCA